>JANTEX010234924.1:0-13140 GCA_024741295.1 Macrocera vittata | reverse complement strand
TGCACTGTATAGGAATAATCAATTTTTGACCCTCTCAACAGTTGAGACAGATTGAAATTTCTCCTTGTGACTGCAAGGTTTTAAATTTTTATAAAAAACTACAATGCTTTGGCTTTTCAAAGACCATAATTTTATAAAATTTCAATAAAAACTAAGTGAAATCGACCAGAACTCGTCCGTTAACGACGGAAAGTGAACGAAAAAGATTGGAAATCACTGTAAGTTGACCGAAAGTGATGACGTAAATCGACCGAAATTCACTGATAATCGACAAGAAAACGAGAGAACTTGACTGAAAGTATCTGAAAAACAATCTACTCTCGTCCGAAAGTGACTGTATATCGACCGAAACCGTTCAGAAGTCGCTTGGAACCCACAGAAAATCAGTAGTCGGCAATCGTTTGACATTGACCGTATGTCGATAGGAAGTTATCCAATATCGACTGAAAGACACAGTTATTCCTGAAATTTACCGGAATTCACTCTTAAAAGTCACCGAAAATCGTAACCAAAAGCGATCGAAAATCGGCAGAAACCGACCATAATGTACCGGAAATAATTTAAAAGTGATCGTAATTCGATCGGAACTTATCAAAAATCGACACTAAATCGATCGGACAAAAGATCGGTGGTCATCTTAAATTGACCAGAAAGGATCATCATAATGTAAACGGAAATCGGCCGGAACTGGAACCAGAAACTTGTGACGATGATTTCACCGAATATCGACCGAAGTCATCGACTGACTTGACCTGAAAGCATCCGAAATCGACACCGCAAACCGATGTACCACACCACAATTAGAAATACACCAGAAAATTCTATATTCTATCCTCGCCCAATAAACCAAGCAAAAAAAAGTGCGAAACAATAACTCACTCGCTTGTGTCCGTTATACTTGTCAGTGGAGCCAGCGACTGCAAACCGGAAAAGCTTGGCGGTGACGATGTTCTCGAACCATGTCTGGACGACATTCGACTTGAAAGACCCGGATTATTTATATCGTTAACCGTTTGATTTCGCGATAAAATTGTCAGATGATCCTCCTCGGCAGTATATGGAAATAAGTATCCATTTTTATCGGATCCCTCTGACATTCGATCAGAGTAACAATCGGCGGCACGTTGCTAAAGCAAAAAAAAGAAAAGAAAAAGCAAATAAAGCAAAACAATGACAAACACGCGTTTGCAAACAATACCTGAAAATCATTTTTCAACATCATATGGACGCCATTCGTTGAACCCATTGGATCGTACAGTGATCCTGATGCTGGCGACAACAGATAATGATTGTCTCTGGGACTATACATTTCTGGCGGTATCCGCTCTTTTGATCGGTATGGCGACTCGGCCGACGGAACATTACCGCTGGCCATATACGATAGCCGATGCTTGTCATACAATGGATAGGCATGTTCATGGTGCGGTGGATATCCACGAATCTGATGATTTAATTGACTGTTCATATCCAATACACTGCCACCGCTATCATAATGATTCGGTGTCTGTGTCTGATTTGGTTTCATATGGCAACTTGTATCATAGTCTCGATAATTGTCTTGAAAATCTTTTTTCCGTCCATACAGACTGTCGCGATCCACTTCGTATTTATAGCAACGATCATTATCGTAACTATCCGTATGGCGATCATCCGTTCGCAAATTATAGTTCGATTGGATGTTTTCAAGTATCGATGGTGGCATATTCTTTTTATTGTGATGCATATAGGTAGTATCGGTTATGTCCGGATTAGGCAATGGATTTGGTGAATGAGTTTTATGTGAATGTACTTCGTTATCGGATCCGGTGTCCTGTGACCATCGGCCAACTAAAAGTAAAAAACAATTGCATTCACAAAACGATCGTTTTCGTTAAACACACTATAACCACTTACCATTTGTGTTTGGCAAAAATGCTTCGGGCAACTGACTTGACCATCTCGGTGCAAAAACTGGCTTTATACTCGGAAATAGTTGTGGACTTTGGACGATATTCAGCTCAGGCGGTGTAGTAGCTTGCACATTTTCGGTGATATTCGGTAGATATGACGGCGCCACACTGACACCCGTACTCCGGTGAGTATTATTGTTACTGCTTCGACCGCCTACTCGAGACTCATCTTCGTCGCTCGAATGACTTGAGGCCAAGTCTAAACTCCGTCCATCCGTTTCCGATCCTGAATCCGAATCTTTGTTGCGATTACGGCGATGCTTCGTCACCGGTTCCTCTCGTACTCTGCCACTCTCATAGCCACGCATATACGACTGCACATCACTGTTATAGTTCGATGTTGATGTTGACGTATGCCTTACCTGACCGTCACTTCTGTACGGACTTGAACTGGTTTTGGCCGTACTACGAGATGTCGTACTCGACGCACTGATACCGATATTACGACGAGTCGTATCGAATCCACTGGTTGCCGCCATAAAACTGCTGGAAGTTTTCGCTTGATTACCAACCGTTTGTGAACTATTTGTGGCCGTGCCCATTGATGAATCGAGCAACGGTACTTTACGGCCCATACATCGCAAGAATGTTCGACGCAAATTCTCACGAACACGCTTGTTTATTACACAGTAGCCAATCAAACAGAATGCCGCGTGCACCACAACCACAGACGACAAGAGAATGGTGAGCAATTGACTGTTCTCCGATGCAGTCAGAACGGCCAGCACCCACATCACACCCATTAACGGCAGCGATACAACGGACAACCATAAAAGTGTTCGCAAATTGCCGAATCCAAGCACATGGTCTTTTAGTGTGAATGCCGCTTTTACGGAAACAAATAAAATCAGTAGATTCAGCATTGACATGCCGCCAATTGGACCGACCAGCCACCAAACCACTGATTCGTAAACGGACAGCCAGCAACTAATACACGAAATAAAATATAGATGTTGTTAATGATAAGATTGTCAATATTTATCTTTGATGGCGTCATAATCACTCGTAAGTACAAAAACTTACAATACACTGTTGCCGTACTCGTGTGCCCGTACACCGACCGACAATCCAACGACAATCGCCGGTGCACCATAGCCAACCGAATAATAGAAGCCCATCGGTCCATGATTTATGTCTCGCATTTCGGTCAGCATACGATACAAATGTACACAGTCCACTGTTGTCCATGCAAACGCAGCCAACCAACAGTAATGCAAACTGATCGCCACTATTTTGCACGGAAATTCATTGTCCACCAAATTGCGGCGAGATTGCATACCGACAAAGAACAATAACTCCGCAAAGAACACACAAAATACAATGTTCTGATGAATGGTATTCGAATTGGTTTGCATGCCACGTAACAGCGCCAAAGCTATTAGTACACCGAAAAGTATCGGCAACGATATCAGAAATGCTGAATACGAAGTAATTTGTATGAGCAGTGATGGTTCTGGAATGTCTTCCGGATCAATGACGTCCACCAGTACAGCATAGTTCGAGATATGTGTACACGAACAATTCACCAAAATCGGTACTCTCACATTCAAATTCAATTCCTCGTAATTAGGTACTTGCGTCTGACAACCGAGCCGGGTCCACGAACTCGTATACGAATTCCAGCGAACGCATTGCGGATTCGATCGCGGACCAAATCGATTTCGATCCACGTTGATCCACATTTGAATTTTAATCGGTTGCTGTAAATGTGTGGATCCAAGTGCACGATAGCTTATCGATTGGCGGTCATTCGACGTTCCATCGTCGTTGCTCATTTGTCGCCTTATCCGACGTTTATCTCTCGAATAGGTTGACTCGTTTTCGATGTCATGTATCGACGGCTCTTTCTTGTGTTCATCATCCTCAGCATCATTATTATCCGTGTAGTGCACTGTAATGATGTCCGATTCGTTTGATATGCGATTTGCGTCGTCCAGCTCATGTACGGAAATTTTGATTTCTTCATGAGTTCGGCTCAAATCAATGCGATTCGTTACAATGTCCTCGGCATCATCGTGCACCGTATTGTGGTCCAATTTCGTGTTTTTCCATAAAAGATTCATTGTGCTGGGCACCAAAATCGACAAGGAAAATATTGGCGTCGCAATTTGTATGTCAACGCCCCATCGTCGGGTAATTGTTTCGTCAAACGAATGCGGAAACAATCGACCGACATCCTTGTACTGGGCATAGCTGACAATGGCTCGATACTCGCTCAGCGTGTGTGTGACTTCGTTTCGTTCCGGTGCTTGAATACCAATCGTTTCCAGTGGCACCAACACTTTGGTGTATCGATCAAATTTGTTTTTGTCCTGGATGTAATTGTTGTATTTCGGAAACGATATCTGTGGTTTCTGTTTGGCTGAATGTTGCAGAAATGAACTGGTATCCGGCAACACAACACTTTCCGTGGTATATTGATTGGATTTCGTTTTATAGTACTCGGACAATTGTTGTGGCTCGTAGCCGAACAGCGATTCGGCCGTCACAATATCCAGACCGAGTACCATATTTTTGTGAACAATTTCAAATGGATTTGTATAGGTATCGTGTTGGGATTGAGCCAAAACAATCATATAACGATAGAAAGCCTCGACCAAATCATATGGACCACGGTGCGTAAGTTCGGTGACACGATTCCATTCGCTGTTGTATCGTTGATCCAGTATAACACCGGCACTTTCCACAAGATTTCGTATAAAATATTTATCTTGGCTATGCGACAGATTGAGTCCGGTCTGTATAAGTTCGTAGCCAATTAACTCATGAAGAATGCCTTCTGTGATCAATAGATCAGCTCCATATAAACGATCATGAATAAACTTTAGTTCGTCGGACAAATATTCCATTTGAAATTCATCGATCCACGTTGCTGTATCTTTGGCAGAGTACGCGGGTGTTGTTAGTTTGTACGGTTGAACCGGATCTTCTGAGACGTTAATATTCAGTTTGCCCACAACTTTACAAGCATTCTGTAACGTTTCGGCTAGTTTAACGGAGATAAATGAATTCAGTTCCAAATCATTAGTTTCCAGTTGACCCAATTGTTTACGCAAATCGACAAATGGCTGTGACGTACAATTAAACATATCCGGATGACCCCATCCATCACGATCGGCATCGCACTGTCGCAATCCTTTGCCATAGGCCGGTGTGGGACAATTTTCCGTTGCAATGTGAGCCAATGCAGTGCGTGGCCACCAAACGCCCTCAGAAAATGACCGTGGACATGCATCGTAAACAACATCGCATCCCTTCAGCGTAACCTCTGCATATGGATTCGAACACGAATCACATCGACGACCGATAACACTTTCACGGCATTCACATTGTCCGGTCAGTGTGTTACACGCTCCACCATACGAACCGACGCCATAACAATCACATGGCAAACAAGCCGTTTCATTAATCGGTTGATAGTGATTTTCTTTGCAGCTACATTGACCGGTCAATTTATCACAATTCGAATGGTATCCTTGTTGCAAATTGCATCGGCATGGACCACAAACCTTTTCGCCCCACCAACCACCGGGGCACGGTTGATTAATTGTATGCTCACAATATTCACCGGTATTCTGCGTTGTATTGCATTCACAATGATAGCCGCGCACCGACACAGAATCAACGCGACAAATACCCGTTACACACGGTTTAACCGTACATATTGGTACACAATCGGCGCCAACATATCCTGGCAGACAATCACAACGGGAATGATCCCAGCCCGATGTACATGTACTATGATTTGGACAAATTTCCGGACACACAGCATTCGAAATGCAGCCGTCCTCAACATTTTCCCGTACTGTCGGTCGATTCAATTGAGACTGTGCACCGCCAATACGAACGTCCTGAATGCATCCTTGATAGTAGCCGAAATCATTTGGCGTTCCAAATGAATTGTCTGGACTGCCGATTACCACTTTGCCAACATAAAGACCTTGAATTTTTTGACCCATTGGTACGACGGCCACTCGTTGTCCATAGTCGACGGATAATGAAATTTCGGCGCCAAGCCATCGGATTTCGATGCGATGCCATTTTCCATCGGCCAAATGACTGCCAGCCAAAAACATAGTTTCACCATTGAAAATGTAATGAAGTTGACCGTTGTTTAGCGTAACGATGGCCGAACTATTTTGACCGACTTGAATTTGCAACAGAAAAGCGTCACGCTGTCGAGTTTTTATCGAAAGTCCAGTTAACCACGGTAATTGAATGGACCGCAGCAATGGATTAAAACTCAAATGTCCGGCACCGGAAAATCGCCATGGTGCAATGACGGACTCTTGACATGCTGTACCCGTATAACCTTCGGGACATTCACACACATGCGTTGCCCATCCTTCATGACACGTGCCACCGTTAAAGCATGGCTCTGACAAACAAGACAGCGTTTTCTGGGAGCATCCGGCAATCGTTCCGTTGTCCGCCACATACATATTCAAATCGACCAATTTATTATCAATGTACATATCCGATATACATCCAACAAAGTCATGCGTTTGTATTTGAAAGTTAGCCGGAATCTTTGGCAATCCACCAATTTGTAATGGCCCGGTTAGATCCAAATATCTGTGACACGTTTCGGTGACGGATAGACACCGTCGATTCAACACGATTGTCGACGAATTGGCACAATTCCATTTTTCACCGAGATTTCCGCTCAGTGCTAATGCTGTGTCACAATCATCCAAACTGATGGTTACCGTTCGATTAAAGTACTCAACCAAAACCGTGTGCCAATTGCCATCGGAAACTTGTTTCTCTTGATCGATGCGTACCGTTTCAATGTGTTCGCCAAGCGAAAAGGAAAACACAATTTTTCCCTTCAGCACCTCCAGCGAAATGAAGTCATGCAATTCATTGTATCGACCGTTATACAGCAACAGTCCGTCTTCGTTGATTGTCGAAAAGTTCAGTTTTATTGTGAATCGATGTCGCTGTCGTAATCCTTCGAATGTGAGAAATGAATTTCTCGAAAATGATCGTGAACGCAGTTCACATGTTCGTGTATACGGAGGCGGTTGTAAGGCGGACGTTGAAGTTTGTGTACATGCATGGCTGCCTTCGCATTGATCAGCCATACATTTCGGCAGTGAATCGATCTTCGTTTCGCATTCGTCGCCCGTATAATTGTCAGTGCACAAACATCGATAGCCACCTTCTCGACGTGTACATGTGCCACCATTTTTGCACGGATCCGAATAGCATAGATCGACTTCCGTGTCGCACAGGTAATGTTCTTTGCTGCCCGTAAATCCATCGGGACACTTGCATGCAAACGTGTTTACCGGATAGATTGGTCGAAACAAAACCGTGTCACTGTGAATGAACCCGGAAGCGTTGCCAAATTTCAGCACCGTTATGCATTGTTCGAAATTCAGGCACGGCTCACGAACACAAAGGTTATCGTCAAACGGCAACACTTGAACGGTTGCAAGTCTAGCCAGTATGGCACGATTCAAATAGACACGTTCCTGCAGGTACTGCGGTGAATAGAATTCTTCGGCAGACGTATCTGGGCGTCGAGCCGAAAAGCTTACGTTCAGTATACGTGACGTAACATCGGTGTCATCTTGTATTGAGAATAGAAAAATGTTTTCCTTTGGACACGGTATAATTGCTGCCAAACCATCCAGAAAGAAATTGAGCAGCGGCGAGAGAAATGCTTCCTCGGTCATCTCATCCAAACGTACCGTTACCGAATTGTACAGCATGTCTTCGGTTATTAACCGAACGGATAATTGCATAACAGCTTTGGCCTCATTTATGCCATCGGTCACGGACACCTCCATTGTGGCGTATTTCGGCACGTTCGTATTCAATTGTGGACTAAGCGTAAGATTGCCCGTTGTCGCATTCAATCGAATCAAATTTGCATTGTTACCCGATAGAATTTTATATGTCAACTGATCGGTAATGTCCGCATCAAATGCCGGTATTCGGCCGATAACACCGCTCGGAAAACAATCTCGAAAATTATTGAAAATCACCTGAAAGTCTTTAAGCACGGGCGCATTGTCATTAACATCAGTGACAAGAATTTCAACGACTGCATCGTTTCTTAACGGTGGACTTGCCGCTCGTACAACTACTTCGAAACGTTTGCGTGGCGATTCATAGTCTAGTTCGATAACGGTTAATAGTTGAGCACGTTCGGAACCGGGTCGAGTGACAAGCGAAAATAGATTCGAATCGTCACCGCCAATAATGGAATAGTGAACGATAGCATTGACACCTTCGTCTGCATCGTGTGCATGTATTTCGCCAACAACCGAACCAACCGGTGAATTTTCCGGTACATAAAATGTGATTTTCTCCGCATCGAAAATGGGCGGTGAATCATTAACATCTTCTAAACGAATTTGAACCTCAACCGATGTACTCATCGATGGTGTACCACGATCCACTGCCACCGCTGACAAATGATAAACGGCAACCGTTTCACGATCGAGACCTTTGTTAGATCGTACGATGCCCGAAGTAGGATCGATTACAAATGAACCATCTGCGCGATCATTATCGCTGAGTGTATACCGAATGCGTCCATTTAGTCCGATATCTTGATCTGTAGCACTTATTTGCAATACCGACGTACCAATTAATGCATCTTCCGGTATACTTGCCTGATACAATGGAATCTTGAAAACTGGTGCATTATCATTGACATCGGCTACACTTATTTCCACATCAGTTGTATCGCTTAGCGACGGATTACCACCGTCTCTTGCCGTTATTGTCAACAGATAAGCACTCACTGTTTCCCGGTCTAATGTGGCTGTTGTGTAAATGGCACCGGTTTGCGGATTAATGGCAAATGGTTCATGAGCACCAAGTCCGTTCATAGTTTCATCATTGATCGAATAGGTAATTTGAGCATTTATGCCAACGTCATTATCGCTGGCCGAGACCACCAGAACAGTTGTACCAATTGGAGCATCCTCAAATACTGATGCCGAATACGGTGCATTCTCGAAAATTGGCGCAAAATTGTTTGCGTCCGTTATGTTGATGTTAATTGTTGATGTGTCAGATCGTCCACCGGAATCTGTTGCCGTCACCGACAAAATAAAACGACGTTCTTGTTTATAGTCTAAGGGCTGTGCAATCGTTACAAGACCGCGACCATTTTGCGAAGTAATTGCAAATCGACCGCGCGTATTACCCGACGTAATTTCATAGTGTAGCCTACTGTCTTCGTCCGGATCTGTGGCCGTAACTGTTGTCACCGGTGTTCCTGGCGACTGATCTTCGGCAATAACAGCTTCATAATATTTCGGACTAAATGTTGGATCGTTATCGTTTACATCTTGCACAGAAATCACAACCGACGTACTACCGGATCTGGGCGGAATTCCACTGTCCACGGCTATCACTTGAAAACTGTACCGAGATTGTTCCTCACGATCTAAGATTTTTATCGTTTGAATCCATCCGGTTCGCGGATCAACAGCTAACGGAAAATTATCCTCTCGTTCCGATATACTGTACGTTATTTCGGCATTCTTTCCTTCATCAGCATCATATGCTTGCACACGAACAATATTATAACCGATTGGTACCGATTCCAGAACAGCTTCTTGAAATTGTGACGTATAAAACCGTGGACTATTATCGTTGGCATCGAGCACATTCACCAACAGCTGGGTAGTATTACTTTTCGATGGACTACCACCATCCTGTGCACGAATTACCAATCGATAACTACGTACCGTCTCATAGTCCAACGGCTTAACCAATGACACATCACCGCTGAGCGAGTCAATGGAAAACTGTGACTGTGTATTACCACCGATAATTGCATAACGAATGGCTGCATTAATTCCGGCATCAGCATCGGTGGCAGTTATGTGTGCCACCACATTATTGTCTCCCCATTGATCTTCACCAATGGAAACGGTGTAAGTACGTTCACTGAACTGCGGATAATTATCGTTATCGTCCAAAATATTAATGACCACCGAAGCTGTGGCTGATTTGCGTTCCGATTGTGTCGTTGCCATGTCAGTTGCCGTTACAATTAACGTATACACTTCGGACGCTTCACGATCTAAAGCCGACCTCGTAGAAATAACTCCGCATCGACCGTCTATCTTAAACGCATTCGTATCCTGTTCGGATGTAGTCATTCCGCCACCGGTTACACTCTCAATAGCATACTCAATTTCAGCATTTTTTCCAATATCTCGATCAGTGGCTCGCAATGAAATTACCGTTGAACCAACTGTAGCACCCTCTCGAATGCTTGCTTCAAATTGTTTCGCTTCGAATGTCGGTGCATGATCGTTACAGTCAATTACATTCACCTGTAGCGTCGTCGTACCGGATCGTGGCGGAAAACTATCATCGGTAGCCACAATATGGAAATAATGAACGTCCATCAGTTCTCTGTCAAGACTTGCCGAAGTAGATATCAGACCCGAACGTGAGTCAATTTTAAGCATAGACTGTGAACGTGAATCCACCAAAGATACCATTGAGTAGACAATCGGTGAGTCTTCAGGATCTCGTGCACGAACCGTTATCACAGACACGCCCGTCGGCTGTTCCTCAAGCACCGAAGCCGTATACAACGGTTGTTCAAAGTACGGACTTTGATTGCTGAGCTCTCGTTTTATTCGCCTAGCAATGTCCGTATCATTGAACTCTTGATGATGATAAACGATTTTCAATCGATGATCTGCATCGACAAAATCAATAAGATCACATCGTACACTCAACGTTATGATAACCTTCCACATTGACTCAGGTATACAGATATCGCGACTGGCCACCAAATCACGATTCTGTGTTTCGATTTTAAACCGTTCATCGCTGACGTCCATAAAATTCACTTTACAATGTTGGCATATTGACTTCGGCAGAAATGCGTTCAATGAATTGATAAACTGTGATTGTTTCAGACAAATTTGATTCCATTTCTCGGGCGTTTGTATAGCATACGATGCATACGTTTCCGATATCCATTGTTTAGCATCCGTAATGCGTCTGCGCACTTGCCGGTCAACTGCTGCCGTGTACGATCTTCTCTTTCGGCTTAATATCATGTGTCGAATATAATTAGCGTCACTGTCATCGTTCAGTATGTCACCGTCACTAAATGCACTTCGATTGTGCCAATTTACATTCCAATCGATCGCATCTAAACTGTTACCTCGATACTCACCGTATCGACGATCATCATTATCATATTCGTCGTAGCTCGTCAAATAACGTCGATGTCTTTTGTACAGTCTTGTGTCTTCTTCGAAATTACGGCCATACATAAATTCTCGCTGATCATCATCACAATTTTCGCCCGAAACAAAGATTCTCAATGGCAAACTGTAGTAGTCAATGCTTCGCAATCGGCTCGTCGTTGAGTCAACAAAAAACGTAAACAGATTCGGATAGTAAACTCCATCGCATGACAATGATTTCTTTAAGATGATCTGTCCCGTTTTGTCGTCTACACGCAAAAGTCTATGCACGAACGGTGCTGATTTATGAGCATTTATTTTGTAATGACGCTCTGAACCGAGCTTGTACACGGATGCATTGAAAATAACTCTGCCCGGTGGCGTAGATTCATTTACGATTACAAGATAGGCACATACCTGTTCTACAATTTGGATAATTATAAGGATTTTAATCAACCATCTGTAGTAATAATTGTTGCTATTGAGCAAACGTTGAACAGGCATTATGTTTTATGTGTTTCAGCTTAATTTCCTATCGATATTTGTTGGTGCTGACGGTGCCATATCTGGAAAAAGGAAAAGAAAAAAATATAATCCGGAATTAATGAATTGATAATTAGATTGTTGTTCTTTTATGTTCTCAGAGAGATTATAGTAATAAAATAAAGAGTTTATATGTATACCTAATGCCTATATTAAGGCTATTAGGTAAAAACATTATTTTGTATAATTATGAATTTATTCAAATTTTATGTAAAGACCTGGCGTTGCTAATGTTCTTCATATTAGTGTAGAAAGAAACGAGAATTCAATTTAGATTTTAACATTTATTGCCAGCTGCCTGTAACTATATGCTGTGTGGCTTACAATAATTAAAATTAAGCATATTGAACTAGAGATTATTGTAAGGCTACGTACAATGAAAAGAAAGCAGTATAGAATTCCTATATTAGGGCTCAGATTTTTCGACATATCGATATCAGACAATGGTATATATATTTATTTTTTCAGTCCAAAGATCGTTAGAGTTGGAGCCGCTTACTCAAAATTCGCTTAGAGGAGAAACAAAAACTAGACAATACTAAAAACGACAAGCCTTCGTAATTCTTGGAATTATTTGACCCATAAACTTTGTGCTGATAATATCAGCCAACTGATTCATGGACGAGATATAGACGATTTTAAGCTTGTTCGCTTATTCCATCACGAACTAAATTTTATTATTGATTCATCGGACTTATCAAGGTCCTCATAAAACAATTGACGATTTTCGAAGTTCCACAACCGGTATCCATTTGGGGCATCTAACAAAAATATATTTGTTTTAGTTTTAACATCCACTTTTGTTCGTGTTCTTTCAGAAAGTGAGTGTACATGCAATGCCTTTAAATATTTTGATATATTATTATGTAAAAACGGCTTGATAATCGACGGCATAGAACAATATATAAGCAGCTTTTTTGTATAGTTTGTCGCCACTTGCCAGTCTGGTGCATTGAATCAAAAGGAAATGGTTTTCATATATTTTGCTGTGCTTTTCAAGCATTACAATATGTAAATTATACAACTGAATTTAACATCTTATCTATTTATGTACAATAAGATATACTAACGACAATGGCTTACATTTTCAAATAATTTTGGGGTATTTACAACTTGGCCGCGAACCATACAGTTATATTTAGCAGAGCTCACAAAACCAGGATAAAAACATCTAAGCTGCATGCTGAGTTTCTTCGTTATTCAAGTTTAAATAAACTCTTCTGAAATTGATTCGTTTTTTCTTTAATGACTCTTCACCTAATTTAATAAAAGATTGTAGTCACATGGAGAATTTTCGATCTATCTAAACTGTTGAACAGGCCAAAACTGATTATTTCAATACAGTGCGCATTTAACATTACTACAGGCTTTAACTAGAACTGTGATGTCTCAGTTAGTTTTCATTGATTTTTTATAAAATTATGGTCCTTGAAAAGCCAAAGCATTGTAGTTTTTTACAAAAATAT
>JANTEX010234813.1:0-13142 GCA_024741295.1 Macrocera vittata | reverse complement strand
ATTAATTTAAGTATATATTATTCATATTTGTAATAAATATCAAATTTGTCTTTAAAACATACAAATTTGTTTTATTTGTTTTATATTGTGATTTGTGAATGTGATCACAATAAATCTATATAAATGTACTAATTTATGGTTGTATTTTTAAAGAAAAAAAACTTTTCAACGTCGAACTTCATTTTCTGCCATGTGAAAAACGTATAAATGTAAATTGACATTAAACGCGATGTATACATTCACAAACATAAAATTCACCACTTTCAAATTATTCACACACGACGCCATTTTTTATTCTTAAACGTCAAGCCTACTTCCGTTCTAGCTCTTTCTCTTCGTGTAAATTTTAACAATTCAACATGGGTCGTATGCACGCTCCTGGGTAAAATTGATTGAATTTTCTACTTGATCACCTTATTTAAGCACAGAAACTACAAAATTCGTGTTCGGAAATGTTATTTTTCATATTTATGTTTTAAATTCGAAAAAAATTGGCGTAGTAGTTCATCGGAAAAACTAATGAATGCGATGAGCCATTAAGCTAACCCCCGCATGGCGTGTTGACATCCGACCGCCTAACATTTTTGTAGTTCCTGTGTCGGCCTGTGAAAACAATATTCTCGACTACAATTTTCGTTCCTTTCTCATTTGCAGCAAGGGTATATCCCAATCAGCTTTACCATACCGACGAACTGTTCCATCATGGCTTAAATTGAATGCCGAAGATGTTAAGGAACAGATTAAAAAATTGGGCAAAAAGGGAATGACCCCATCACAAATCGGTAAGTGATAAGGTTATGTTTTCGTAGGAATTGTTAAATGTGTGTTTTCTATTTGCAGGTATTATTCTCCGAGATTCACATGGTGTTGCACAAGTACGATTCGTAAGCGGAAACAAAATTTTACGGATTATGAAAGCGGTCGGTTTGAAACCGGACATTCCAGAAGATCTGTACTATTTGATCAAAAAAGCTGTTGCCATTCGTAAGCATTTGGAACGTAACCGTAAGGATAAAGACAGCAAATTCCGTTTGATTTTGGTCGAATCACGTATTCATCGATTGGCCCGTTTCTACAAGACAAAAAGTGTACTTCCACCAACATGGAAATATGAATCGAGTACAGCTTCGGCTTTGGTTGCATAAATCAAAATACTGAAAAAAATATGATTTTGCCGAACATGTACGAAGTTTATAAATAAAAACAAAAAACACTTCTAAACATTGGTTTTGGACAGTTTTTTTTTTGGTACTTTAGAAACAGCTGTTCTGTCATATTCAGAACTTGCACCGTCACTTCATATAGAAGTAAAAGAAACGATTTTTCTTTAAATATTTTTTACTTTCAAAATCTCACCTATACATTATCTTAATTTTTTATTTTCTCAACCATTTCTTCCGGTTGCTCAAAATCTATTTTACGCTTTTCTTTGCCGCGCATAATAGCTCGTTTGAACAAATCACAGTAAAGTTCGACGCTGGTCGGCGTATCATCATTGCCCGGAACCGGATACGTAATCAAATTTGGATTACAATTCGAATCTACAATGCCAATCGTTGGTATATTCATTTTGGCCGAATCTCTAACGGCACCGTGTTGTGTCATTACATTGTTCAGAGTGTTCAGAAATATTACTAAATCGGGCAATCGGGTAACGGCACCAAATTGTACATGAGCATTCGTAAACACTCCGCCTCGCCAATAACGGGTGTGTGCAAATTCGCCACATTCCATCGAAATCCTTTCGACAAGATGGCTATTCTGTGCATTTCGATTCACAAACATTATAATTCCGTCTCGATAGGCAATGTGTGAGGCAAAATTTAATGCATGCCGCAGATGAATGGCGGTTTTGTCCAAATCAAAGATAATGTGACCGAGTCGTGTCCCGTATATATACGGACGCATTCGATCATCTAGCGATCCTTCTTTGTGGCCAAAATGTACACGAGCATCGAACAAGTCACGTACTGTGAACAGATTGTGAACGTTGAAGTAATCCGGATGCTTGAGCGTTTCCAAATACGGTGACTCAGATCCTATATTAAAAATAAAATGTAAATTGTTATCGATCGGATTACCGCCGATTGTAGTAAATATTTCAATTACGTTCTATTTCGATGCGTGTTTCATCAATCTTTTCATTGACAAATAATGGCTTTGGAATAGCAGGCTTTTTACGTAAGTTTCGAGTTGTTGTGTGAATTTGCCGGATGACCGAACTAAGTTTCTGGCCGCAAAGTAAATGTTGGGTGTTGACCAATTTATTTACCATTTTTATGTATTTAGACATTGTTTCAGTGCGAATTGTTTCGGTGAAGAACAATTGGAAGTGGAACTAAACAGTGAACAGCGCAGAACAAATCTTTGAATTAAAGTGAGAATATTTCTAGCAACACCTGTATACCTGGCAGCTCTAAGTGTGAATATGCAAAAGACGATACGTCATTTAAAAAAATAATCAGACGGCGAAATGTCATAACACATTTGTTCTTTTTTTAAATGTTTATAAAAATTGTTTTTTACTTAAAGTGGCTTATTAAGGTCGGTGGAATGTCAAGTGACAACAGCCTTTTCCATCGCATTAACACTACTCACAAATGCTGCATTCAGGTGTTGCTAAAAAATTCGAAACTCTGTCATTTCATAATGACAGCCTTTAATGATCATCATATGAAAAATTCGAATTTTCTGTCAACAATAAAAAGTCGATAATGCAGTTAATCATTTTTGTTTTGTGTGTTGTTTGTGTTTCGAAAAAACAGCAGGCAGCAGCAGAAAAAGGCGAGTTTTTTTTTGTGATATAGGCCGTGCTCGCATTTAAACATTTTCTTTTTTTGAAAAATTGCAAAACTTTGCTAGAATTTCTAATTATTTATTATTCCAACGTAAAGATAATTTGTTAATTGATAAAAGTGTTTTATTGAAAATCATATTATACCCATTCGTAATCATACTTTGTGCGTTATGCGACAATCTTGTGAAACGATTGAATGGGGTTTGCACTTTCGTGAAAAACACCATCCGTGATCCATGTTTTTTTTCTCGGTTTTCGTGTTTTGTGTTTTGTGTTGCTTAATTAAAGTGAAAAGTAACAATAATGTCTAATTAAATTGATAAAAAATGTAATGTTTATGAGCGCAAATTAATTGCGAATCGTTTATTATGCAAATGAAAATATGCATGGCAAAGAAGTGATAATAACAAGCAAGAGAGTAAAGTAAAAAAAATTGCGTTTTCCGTGGCACACGCACTAAAAAAAAAACAAAAATCTCGGTAAGTGCGAATAGGTACATATCAAAATGGTCAAATTGATTTATCCCAGATTTTGTGCATGTGTGTGTTGGCTAAAGTAATTAGTTTTACTTTTGCATAATTATATCGTTAACACGCAACGGTTTTGTGGAATTTACGACGTAACTGCTGTGTAATTTTAAAGTATTTTAAGTCGAACAACTTCCATATTAAATAGGAACAAATTAATGTTATCGTCACAGACAGGATTGCTATGAAAATTGCGGTACTTGAGTGGTGGACTGAGTGACTAGTTTTATTGTTGCCAAATACAAGTAAGTCATTGAATTTTGCATTATGGGTTTTATTTTCATTTGATTATAATGTGGGTGCATCATTTCTGAAAAAAGTGGTTTCTTTAGAAGAGCGGTCTGGCCAATAGAGCTCGTTCTTCTCCCCCGCGCTTCCCACAAATATTTGTTCTACTAATTTTGGCGCCACTCTTCCCCAGTAATGATTTTCATAAATTTTCTTTAAAGAAGATTACATTTAGAATTTGCTCTTTTTCAAACTGATGGAGAGGCTTACACCCGTTGAAATGTTTCTAGGAGGGTGTTCCCTAATAATTAGAAAAAAGAGGAACTGTCGGCATAGCCGCTTTTCTAAATTCGGCAAAACTACACTTTACCGGCCCAAACCTTATTCAATGGAATTATTTTTAAAAGGAAAGTAAACTACCTTTTTTCAAACCCTCCCCTACCTAAACAAGGGGTGATCCATACTTTTTTTTTTAGTATATAGGGGAAGACTTTCTCCGTCCAACTCTTCATTCGTGTGTGATTTGTCACCCTTCATTGACCTTAAATATAGTTTTTTGACTTTTTCGTTGAAAACTTAAAAACCCTCCCCCGCCCAAACGGGGGGCGACCGACAAATTTTTTTTGTGGTAAAACCTTGGGGGGACCCTACCTACCTTACGCCCTTTCGGGGGCCGATTCGGAGAAGGGGCCAGTAAAGTGTAGTTTAGCCACAATTTGGACAGTCATTATAGAAAAGAATCACAGCGATGTCCAATCCTTTTATTTTTAGTTCAATGGTCTAAGCCCGTCGCAGACTTAGACTGAGTTCACAACCAAACTTTCTAAAACTTTAAACTTTCACACTCTAACCTCTAGTAAGTTTGATATATAGGTGCGTAATCTGAGCGTTCACATGAAAACCTGTCAAAACTTTATGCTTTATGCTTTACTTCTTAGAGCAAAGAGTTTTTTCATAAGTTTAAAGTTTGGTTGTGAAAGGGACCTAAGGTGTTTCATTGAAGTGTAAGGCTTGATTTACAACCAAACTTAATCAAACTTTAACCTTAAGTAAAAACTCGCAGCTCTAAACTTTAATAAGTTGTTCGTTCACAAAGTAATCATGAAACGTTACAAAATTTAGAATATTTGAAATTGTAGGTAACTTCATTATGTTGTCAAAAGACACTGTATAGGCACTATGACAGTTACATGATTTTAATCGAGTGCAACTTCATTCTATTGAAACTTAAAGGCTTTAGAAGTATTTGGTGACTCCAAACTCAGTAGAGGTTAAAGCACAAAGCATAAAGTTTTGATGAGTATTCATGTGAACGCTCTCGGTTAAAGCATAGAGGTATAAAGTTTCGTAAAGCTTGGTTGTGAACCCAGTCTAAAGCAAAAGAAACAAATAACGAGTTTTTGAATAAAAATAGCACTGTGTATGTAGTCTGAAGTTTAGAGATTGAGAAAATGTAATATTTATGCATATTTAACTAACCAAAGTACCGTTCAGAATGAGTTTAGTAGAGAATTTTCACTTTTGATAGTTTTTACCATAGAGAAACAATCAAAACAGACATGATGACTCAAAAATTAAAAGCGTCACTTATAATTAGCTGCCAGTAACGTTACTGAAAGCTGTTTTAATTAATATGTGAAGAAACTGGATTTTTATCATATAACTCCCGCTCCTTTCGCCCTAAAAAGTCGCACACATCAATTTGGATAGCAACAACAATCATCCGGAAAAGATTCATTCTTCGATGAATTAAAACTGTCAGTTTGACAAATTCATCAATTTATGAATTTATCGATGGATAACTAACCTAGGCTTCGTAACATATTTTTTTTTTCGTTAATAGCACCGTTTGCTAATCCACCGTTTATGTAAAACGTTGATTAAAAGCATTTTTTGTATATACACACCCGATCTCATCTGTGATTGCTGATTGGTTAACGGTCTATTTGACAGTTACAAAAATGGAGAATTTTTATTTGTGGATATCGTTTTTACATTTAGTAAAACTGCGTGAAGCATACGCAATCGGTTTCAAATTTTGCACAATACAACAACCCAATCCATTCTGCGATGCATCAGATTGTATGGAAATTTCCTTTGTATTGTCAAATATTCCTTAAGTTGGAGTTTGAGTCCAGAACAGAAAAACTGTTTTGCCAGACAACAGAGCATTTACTTCCTGAATAGACGGAACCGTACAACCTTGCCCTTCAAAAACATCTGTATTGTCCTTTATTTACTGACACTATTAACTCTTTTTCCAACACCTATTAATTTAATTGTAGGCAGACCCAAAATTGGTTTAGAATTATTATCTACAATGTAATAGTATAGTAAGCATACTTTATTTTTTAATTCACATAACAGATTCGCTTTTCAATTCGGAATAACTTTTGAACGACCGTATGCCTCAAGCACTACATTCGTTTCGACTTTCAACTGTCCAATGCAGCTAAAAAAATACCCTGGGTAAAATCTGACTTCAAAGTCTCTACTGCGCATTTGCGACGTATAGCTACGGCCCTGCTTCTCGATGTCCCCTTTGTCTTCTCTCGACAACGAAAAAAATATTGAAGATATTAACACCTTCTTCGCCAAGAACGTTTAACAGTATTGCCACTTGAACTGTTTTCGACTTAGCCTTATTTTCACTAGCCACCATAAAAACATCATACTGCTGACGTTTTTTTTCTTCAATTATTGCTGAGGTTACCCTGAACTTTTAGCGTGATGAATTGAAAGTGGCCATAACGTTCCATCAATTAATGTAATAGTGATTGTTGATTTGCCCAAACAATCATTAAAAAGTTCGTTTTTAAAAATTTCACTATGCCACGTGCATTTTTAACGATAGATTTTTTTTTATATATAAATTTTAATTTTTAAGGGTTCTTGCCGTTCGCGCTGCGCCCATGAGGTGTTCTCAATAAACTACAAATATATTTGAATTCAACAATAGTTTACTTAAATATAAAATGTTAATGCTATCGGCATTTGTAATTTAATTATGCACTGCACGTATAACCATGTAACAAGGAAGATGTTCAAGATACAAGTGATTTTTAGTTCGTAAGTACAGTGCACATACCTAATCGAATACAATTCATTACAGTTTTCATAATACCATTTCTAGCTTAATATTATATTAATTGCGAGTATATTTTGTTTATATGCATTGTGCCATGGTATAAATAATATGATGGATACGATCTTCAATACTTAAAAGTTTTTCTTTTTTTTTACAGGTTAACTATACATTTATTTTGTTGGAAATAGTATGTCTCGTTGCGGTTGAGGGAGAGGTGGAGGGTGGAAGGGGTGTTTTATCGTGTGACGTAATTTAGAAATGATCCCTTATCTGTATATAATAATTTATATTATACATTTCTAACCTGTGCGCCAATAACTTTGAGCATAATTTAGCCTTAGCTTTGTTTCCCCTTTGTGATAAATAACAAAAAAAGGCTACTAATTCCGAATTTACACCACAGTTCCAACTAAACTTAGTACCAAATCCAAGAAAAGGAAAGTAACTTGAGAAAAATTAAAAGCGATTGTCAAGTTATTTTCCTTTGCTTGGATTTTGTACTAACTTTAGTTGGAACAGTGGTGTAAATTCGGTATACATTTTTCGGTTGAACAAAATTTAAATACATTGAAAATTCGGAATTGTTTAAAGTTTTCAATCGATTGTGATTTCATACAATAAAACTAATCTCGTTTCTCCTCTTTCTATATACCTTCTCTGATATACTATACTCGATGTATGTAAGAACATAATATCACAAAACTAACCTTTCTAAATCGTTTGATTACCAAGTTTTACACCTGACCCCAATCGTTTTTCTTCTAATAGGGCTTGTAATCAAAATGTCAATGTGAAGTGTTGTGAAGAAATTTTTTGTTTTTCAGTCTTTTCCGTTTTATTTATTTTGCTTTGATTTCTCATTTATTTGTTTAAAATGTAAATTTGCATTCTGCAAAGCAACATGAACATTTCATTCTGCCATCAACTAGGTAAACAATAATGGAAACATCAGCTAATCACCCGCAAAACGACAGTCGTGGCCAAAGGATGCCCGTCGACACCGACCATTCGGATCACGATAATTTCTGTGACGATGAATCTCTCATTCAAATGCTTGACAAAACATTCGAACAACAAATCGATTGTTCAAAATTACGCTCTGAATCATTGTACAAAGGATTTGACAATAATACTGGCGATTCTTGGATATATCCGACAAATTATCCCGTTCGCGACTACCAATATAACATCACCAAAAAGGCGCTGTTCAAAAATACATTGGTAAGTAGCAACACAAAACAGGGTACACAGGATCTAGCTTATCTTAACAGCATATTATTTATACGCAACAAAAAACCAGGTAGTTTTGCCAACCGGTCTGGGCAAAACATTCATCGCCGCCGTTGTTATGTACAACTTCTATCGATGGTATCCCACCGGCAAGATCATATTCATGGCACCAACTCGACCGCTTGTCGCCCAACAAATCGAGGCCTGCTATCAGGTGATGGGCATCGCCAAACAGGACACAGCCGAGGTGACCGGCCAACAAAACAAATCCAAACGCTCCGACACATGGCTAACGAAACGAGTATTTTTCATTACACCGCATGTGCTGCGAAACGATCTACTGGATCCGGAAATTCGCTTTCCCGTCAACGATATCAAATTGGTTGTCATTGACGAAGCACACAAAGCCCGCGGCAAATATGCATACGTAACGCTAATCGAAAAGATTGCCGAACAAAATCATACATTTCGTGTGCTGGCCCTATCGGCAACGCCCGGTGCACGAATCGATGACGTTTGCGAAGTTGTTCGAAATCTTATGATAACCATTGTTGAGGTACGTAACGATCATTCGGCCGATGTAGCTCCGTACACGCACAAAAAGAATGTCGACACAATTGTGGTACAATTCGATGGCCGACTCAAGCACATCCGTGAACGTCTTATTTCGATTATCGATCCATTTGTACGGTTTCTACTCGATTGCAATGCAATCCGTGGCAATGTTCGCAATTTGTCTAGAGGTGGCATTATTATGCAACAAAAGCAATACACAGCAACGTTAGCACAACAGCCACAACAGCGATCTCGACAACATTCCGAAATTATGGCGAATTTCAGTCAACTAACAAGTTTGTATCATTCACTGGAGTTACTCGATCGTCATGGTGTTCGGATTTTCTTGAATTTCATCGACAATCCAAATGATCAGCGATTTTTCGTCATACAAAATGCTGAGCTACGCGAATTGATTGATGACGTTCGCAGTAGTATTGCACCGAGTACGGCAATGACCGTCGTTGATGGTGGTGAATTGTCGGTGATCGACATTGATGATGATTTTGATTTTGGTCATCCGAAATACGAGATTTTACGAACGAATTTGTTGGACCATTTTCAGAAAGGTGAGCAAAATACGCGAGCGATTGTGTTCTGTGAATATCGTGAATCGGTTCTGTTGATATATCGAATGTTGTGCAAAAATCGTCCAGTGATTCGACCGAAAATGTTTGTCGGTAAAGGTGGCGCAAAGTGTGTAACGCAAAAGCAACAGTTGGCCGTTATGCAGGATTTTCGTAGTGGCAAAAGTAATTTGTTGATTGCAACGTGTGTTGCGGAGGAGGGCATTGATGTGGGTGAAGTTGATCTGATAGTGTGCTTTGATATAAATACAACGAATCCAACACGATTGGTGCAGCGTATGGGTCGAACGGGACGAAAACGTAACGGTCGTGTGATTATGTTGGTGACACCGGGACGTGAACAGTATATTGTCAAGCAGGCATTGGCAACGAAAGACTGTACGAATCGGCAGTTGGCCAATAGTGCAGAGTTGTCGGCGTTTTTCTATCGGAATTCGCCGCGAATGGTACCGACCGAATTCGATCCACGGTGCATTGAAACGTTTATCAAGATTAAAGGTGTTGTGCCGTTGGCTCAGCCAAAGGATTCCGGATCGACATCAATGGGTGGCCGAGCGACAGTCGTGAGCTTGGACTCGGATGAAGGAGATTGTAGCGAGGGGGTAAGTTGCATGTGTTATCTTACAGCAAATACAATTTTAGATAGATCGTCGTGAAATGTTCTGCGTTGCGTTTTTGCCACATTAGTTTGCAGCCAAATTCAATAGTTTCACGTTTAGTATTTAAGAGCAAAGCTTGGATCGTCATAAAAAGTCTCAAGACCAGTGTGATCAAATAAACGTTAAACGTTCACGTATTGTCGGGCGATCCGGGCGTAATTTGAGGTCCTTATTCACTTTATTTGCTTGTTGTTGAATTGATTTTGCAAACAGGAAGACTGTATTTCTATGACTTCCGTGTTCTAGATTAGAACCGAGAAGTTGACATCTCATTGTTTGAGAAACTAAAACCGAATAACGAGAAACTTGACCAATAATTAATTTGAGAGAGAGAGAGAATTGGACGGCATACTGTTAAACTTAAGAAAACGTGTGCCGTGTTCGATACGCACCGCATGTCGTATCGGCTCGCACTGAACTGTCATTCCACCACATCTTCCTTGTTTTGTTAGTTTGTCCAGACGCTCGACCATTTCGGCTGCCGTTATCTTTGTCATTATTTCAACTTCAACCGACATCCATCATATTTGCTCACATATTCGAGGGTTTGCCGATCGATGTCTGGCTACAACATACGTTCCCGAAGTCTCGTTCACTCATATCGGACGTCGGTGTTAGTCAGCTGTCTGAGCAAATTAGTTTTATTTTCCAAATCCGGAATAAATCGATCAATGTAAGTGACCAGGCCCATGAAACTTCTAATTTCTTCCTTGTTGTTTGGCGCTCGGTAATATATTAGCCGAGGGGACAATAACTTGAAAAATGTGTCTCCTCTGATTTCCTCAAAGAATTCCTAGCTGACGTCCCAAGAATTCCGCGAGAAATTCCCGCTGATTTTACCATATCCATCCCTCTTCCCATCCTTACCTAATCAGTCACTTGTGCGCGCGCGCATCAAGGGGTATCCACTCCCCACGGATTGACTGTGGCATAAAAAAAAATGCAGTTTATCCTGTGTGTGTCTGATACCGTCAACCGACAAGCGTCGACCTGTTCAGCAAAATATTCCGTTCCTTCAGCGTTCTTAGAACTCTATTCAGATTGTCTTCATATTCTGTTTCTGTGGAATACGATGATGATATCGTCAATATAACTGATCGTATGCCGGCATTCGGCCAGCATAGTTTTTTATTATTCTTTGGAATATTTCCGGACCACAGCTTATTACAAAGAGGAACCATTTGTACCGGTACATGCCCCTATCGGTGATTATTGTGGTAATCTCGCGCGAAGATTTGTGAAACTCCACTTGGTAAAACGCATTTTCACATCCAAGCCCGAGAAATACCGAGCACCCTTCATTTGCGCCAAGAATGATTCCATCTTCGTCGGCAGCTAATAGTTTTCTCTTTGAATTGCTTCGTTAGTTCGGCGCATTTCAATACACTGTCTGAGATCGCCATTGTCTTTAAGGATAGGCACCAACGGCGATATTCATCTACTCGGTTGCTCCACTTTTTCATATGCGTAACATAAGCCCGAAAGGGTTGTCTGTGGTCTACCGTTGCGTTTCTCTTTTAGCGCCCGCTTGCGCAATGTATTTCCACGTGACTTCATCGTTAATGTTACAACGAATGGAATCTGGCTATCGAATTAAATCTGGCCATCAATTTGAATCACCCAACTAGTTTGATTCTGAAATGATTTCAAGCGAAAACGAATTTAATCAGCTTTCCCTTCCTCAAATCAAACTTGGTGCCGGTCGACTAATTGATTCACGGCAATGAAATGGATCTTGTCACCGAATTGAATCTGACTTATAAATCGAATCACACAATGACTTCGTCACGAATTTTATCCATTGATCAGCCTCAGGCTGAATAGGATTTGGAGGTCCTTCTGAATTTTGAGGACCTTCGCAATTTTTTCCTGCTGCTTGAATTTTTTTAAGGGCACCACTTTGGATGCCCATTTTAAGTGAAAGCACTCTGATTGGGCCTAATCCATTACTTGAAATGACTTATTTAGCTTGCAGGCAACTTGAAATCAGCTTCAGATCTACATGCCGAAGGGCATTTTTGTTCCGAGGGCCTCATGCTACATTTTTCATGGCAAGTGCCCCTTTCATGCCGGAAAATCCTTCCACTCCGGTCTCTTTTTCATGCCGGGGCCACCTTTTATGTCATTGGGACACCTTTCATGTCGACGACTAAATTTCATGTCTGGGCCTTCGGGGCCCCTTTATGTCAAGAGGAACCTTTGAGGCTTCCTTCATTTTGGGGACTCAAGGCTTAAGCCTTGTCAGTCGCGACGTAAATTCGGCTCTGCCATTGATTCCAATCGTAACGATGTTTTTCATCTACTGTGTGGGTCACTACAAGAAGTTGATGGCTACACTAAAAGACGAATTCAAGGTCAAAGAATCAAGCATAGACGTACACCAAAAACTAGCATCTAGAAAGAAGCTCGATAGGAGAGTTACCTCAAGTATATTTACCAAATGAATGGAATTAACGGCAATTGCAGAGATAGGAAAACATTTTGCAAGCTACGTAAGATATGTTACCAACAAAAAGAAGAACGAAAATACTACTTTAAAAGCAAACCCTATGCACAAAAGAGGTGAAAAAATAATTTTAGAGCAGTAAAGGTAGAAGTTACAATGCAACAAGTAAAAGTTTTGGTTACAATACAAACACTTGCCCAAATACAAAAAAGAAACATCGACAGTTTTAGCCATAGAGATATAAACGATGACGTGTTTTGTTTGCCTTATGAGGTTAAAGAATTGAAAAGATTTCATATTTACCTACGCTTTTATATACATTCATTCAAAATGTGCCGCGAAACATTATTTAAACGATAAAAACAACGAAAAGTATAGTTTTTTCGTTTTAACGGCTGAAACAGGTTCTGCCAGAAAAAGATGCCTTCAAGTCATCGTAATATCACCGATGCTTTGGTCCGTAGTAGTGAACTCGTTACTGGATCTGTTCAATAATGCAGGCTTTTTTGCCAGGGGTTACGCCGATGACATATCAAAGGTTATTTGGAGAATCTGTGTCTAATTTGATGTAAAATGCCCTAAATTTAACCCAGAGCTGGTGTTAATGGAAGATATTAAAAATTAACCCTAATTTGACTATTTTACTAATTGAAATACTTAGGAGTCTTTCTAGACTCAAAGCTCTTGCAAAATAGACATATTAAATGTGTTACTGATAAAGCAGCCATGTCAATAATACTGTGTCGACAGCTCTAGGTTCTAGGTTCTACTGAGACCAGGTTTCGGTCCATTGTGCCCTTGTTCCGAACGATAGAAACCCTATAGCCTAGGCTCTACCCTAGCCAACCAGATTCATTTACGAATGCCGTGATCCGCCTTAGGTTTAGCCCGCTCAGTGCTCCCAGGTCTCCAATGAATGGGCTGCCAAGCAGCCTCATCCTTCTACGTGCCAATCCCGGGCACTCTAGAAATAAGTGCTCGACGGTCACCTGCTCCTCCGAATCGCCACAGCTTCGACATAGGTC
>JANTEX010234702.1:0-13151 GCA_024741295.1 Macrocera vittata | reverse complement strand
GTTCAGCAGCTCTGCGGCCGGAACCACGAAACGGCAGCTGTTATCCGACGCTACCAAACTATTTGATCCAGTGGGCTAGCTATCGCCCTTGACAATCATACCGAAAACCCTGTTTCAAAAATTGTCGTTGCTTACAATCGATTGGGATCAGCAAGTACCGGATAAAATCAACGTCAATTGGCATAAGTATCTGGCTGAGATACCCTACATCGAATCCATAGTCATACCCAGATGGCTTGGAACGACTTCATCAACAGCAGCCTACGCAGCAGTGGTGTATCGTTGTCTTACAGGCTGTCATGGCGAAACACACGTCACACTTTTATCAGCAAAAACAAATGTTGCCCCGTTGAAATAGTGACATTGCCATGTTTGGAACTGTGTGGCCTAACTCTGCTAGTCGAATCGATGCGCGATGTGATTGACGACATTCTATAATTCACACCAATCGCCATATACGCCAGGCGTTACGCAGCAATTACGTTAGCTTGTACACAGTCACCACCATCACGGTGGAAGGTGTTCATTGGCAACCGCACAACTTGAATCGTCGACAAACCGCACAATGCAAATGTTTACCACGTTCGATCAACCGACAATCCGGCCGATGCAGCAACGCACGGCATACTGCCATCAGAACTACAACAACATTCATTGTGGTGGCATGGCCCAGTTTTGCTTGTCAACACAGAAACCGACTGGCCACAATAGAAAGGCGAACACACTGACTTTTTGAGACACATTTCTGCAGCGTGTTCACGCGGTTCAAATAGTAGAACCACCTATCCGGTTGTTAAACGACATGGCGTCACTCACACGTTTGTCACGCATCACTGCTTATTGCCGACGCTTCCTGGCAAAATTTGCTCGCAAACATGGCAAGGTTAAGTCTGAGACGCCGATCGAGGCTGAGACGCTAACAAGTCGCGAATGAACTGGCGCACTGACGGTCTGGATCAAACGCAACGATTCGAATTTAACAACGAACTCAAGGAATAAGCTAATGGCGGCCGGGTGAGTAGAAGAAGCAAAATCATATCTCTCAATCCATTTGTAGATGACAGCGGTGTGCTAATGGTTGGTGGACGTCTCCGCCAATCGGCGCTCCAGTATAACCACAAACACCCTGCCATCTTACCCGCGAACCACCACGAACAACACAACACATTGCACGGCAATGTGCAATTAATGCTGAACCACATCTAACAAGAACATTGGATAATCCACGCCCGCGCCGTAATCAGAAGGTGTATGAGCAGGTGCGTGAATTGCAGACGGTTTGCAGCACAATCAGCTGAGCAGCTTATGGCCGACTTACCTGAAAGGCGAATCACTCCCTCTCGGTCATTCATCAACGCTTCAGTCGACTTCGCCGAATCTATAGACGTCCGCACATCAAGCGGCCGTGGACATAAATTTGTTTCAAAAGGCTATACATCTGAATTTTCGTCGGATTTTCCACTAAGGCAGTACATACAAAAGTAGTGAGCGACCTGTCAACAAACGCATTCATTGTGGCCTTTCTTCGATTTGCCGCTAGAAGAGGTCGCGTAGCGGCAATATACAGTGACAACGCCACCAACTTCGTCGGTGCCGACAATTCGTTAAAGTAGTATGTATCAGTGGCAAAAAAGGCAAGTGCCCAGCGTGAATTGGCCGAAGTTCGTTGTCATTTCTAGCCACCTGCGACACCACACTTCAACGGCCTAGCAGAAAGCGCTGTGAAGACCATGAAAAAGCACTTATACAGGACCAATGGAACTACCATGCTCACATTTAAAGAATTAACCACAATAATCATTCAAATCGATGCATGTACGGCTCCTATGCCGTGTAGCCGACCATCTAAGCCAACATGAGATACTCACACCGGGCCATTTCCTCATCGGTGGTTTGCTCTTGACTCCACCTGAACCAGACCACACAAACGACAAATGCCTGACATCACGCTGGCGCCGATTTCAGCAAATGCAACAGGATATCTGGAGGAAATGGTCAGAAGAGTATTTGGCAAAGTTGACACCGTCGCACAAAATTTGTTCAAGGAAAACTACAGCCCAAAATCGGTGACATTGTGCTAATACGAGAGGACAATCAGTCACTACTTCGCAGGCCTCGAGCAAGGATCTCTAATCTCCACACAGGGTCTGACGGACTCAATCGTGTGGTCAGCCTATATACAGCAATAACCACCAACGCGAGGCGACACATTTCCAGTGTACTGGCTTTCCGTAGACAATCCAAATCAGTGAAACCACTGACCGGGAGAATATTGGACATCCAACAATGTTGAAAATCCAACAAACAAAACAAAACTCAAGAACAATCAATGACAGCTGCTGCTTTCGCACTTTTCGTGCGCCGTGCGCAATCGTAGCTACCATCATCATTATGACATAGTAGTGGGACGGTCGTCGAGAGGCTTCCGCCGGCAAAAAGCAACTAGAACAAATTTTACTTTACTGAATAGCGGACCATTTCGTTGTAATCTCGAGATTAATTGTAACAAAAAATATCTTTTCTTGTTTCGTTATTCGTCTTGCGATCTTTATAAAAAATAATAAAACTAAGTTATAACGTTTGAGGTAAGTAAATCGGCGTTTCATTTCTCCTTGCATTTTCGACGCACACGTCGTCGTATAAATCAAATGGTTTAAAACTTTTTGAGCCTGAACTGGAAGGAAAAACTACCTTACCACTGCCAAACAAAATTAAACTTTGACGATTTACTGCAAAAGCGGTAGACATGCCTTCATGATGATAGAGAAAGCTTTTTGTGTCTTTCTTGACTTATGAAAAAATCTGTATCCGATAGGGATTCTAACGCATAAGTTATGGTATGACAATCGGTCAAACTTAGAATATCTGTATCATGGCAGAATCAGATTTGATGGGTGATCATGAGCAGAAATCAAAATTAAAGGAACTATTGGACAAAGACCTCGCCAAAAACATAATCACGAACGAATGTTAAAAGATGTTGAAAGAATGCTTTAAATCGTTATTGAAGGATTCTATTGCAGAAATAAATTTAAATTTGTTTGGGTAGTGCAACACTTAATTCTTCCATCGACTTACAGGACCCATTTTGGCAGATTCCGTTAAGTTTTGTCCAACAACTGCGCTCTTAACGCACCTGGTTATTGTAGCGAAGCTACATATTTACATAGGTAAATATATTTATTTTATATCTGCAACCTATTCCCCTACTAAGTACACAACTGAAATATTTCCTTAAATACGGCCCTAATAACATAAATACGGGTGGACAGGATAATTCACCGAACAACAATTTTGTCTGCGACTATTAAATGTCACAAGTTTCTCAATCGTTGTAAAAAACGTACAGACAGTTAATTTATCACAAGCCAAATTGTCGCCAAGATACAAAACGTACGATGAATTGTCCGACGACTCGGGTCTCACGCTACCCAAGGACCCGGGTTTTCATTTTGGCAGGTATCAACATCACCAATAATTGGTATAAGAGAGTCTAGTAGGTACAACAGAAACGATAAATAGAACGTAAATGTCAAATTGTATATGTATGACAGAGAAAATTGTATTGTCGAATATTGTATGTTTTGAATGACCATCAAATCTCTATTAGATATAATATGTGCTGAAAACACAATGGTATAAGCGTCAATCAGTTATGTAATTATTTGAAATCTATGAAATATTTAATTATCTTGTGTATATAAATACAAAATATATCGTTTTTACTGCTTAAATTCTGTGTAAAGTAAATGTTTGTATTCATCAAACTTAGTGTAGCTTAAAATTTACATTAAATTTAGTGTAAAAAATACTCCATTAGTAATGTGAAGACGTTGTAAATTTCACCTATTTTTTATAGTGTACTACGGGGCAGTTTTACCAAAAACTTTGGGGCAGCTTTGCCACGGTAAAGGTACCTAATGGGTTAGCTTTGGCATGGCAAAAGTGCCCCGTGTAGTAGTTTTACCATGGCAAAGGTGTAGCTTTGCAATGACAAATGTAGACCCGAGATTCATGTTCACGTTAAAAATATAGACATACAAAAAACAATAAAATTTTATTTATAATTTGCGCAACGTTTATTTAGATAAAATTATTAGAATATATAAGTGGAAACTGATCGGTTAACAAACGAAATAAATGTGTCTAAGGCTGAAACCCTCCGGGACATAACAAATAAAACCGAGACCATTTCCTGGACCGCAAGAAAGTATAACATTCGTCGAACGCTAAGAGAACGATTAAAAAAATACACTAAAAAACCCGTGGGTGATTCCGGAAATAGTTCAAACGATGAAGAAACCGTTGCTAATTTTAGTAGTAAATTTTCGACTCGCCAAGTTTTAACCACCGAACAAGCAAATGATCTTACTGTAGATTTTAAAAAGCTCCGACCTACAATTTGGACTGACAAGAGTGATGGCACTAAAATTTGTGTATCGATTTGTTTTAAAAAATCAAATTAAACATCCACCTTCGTGGGATGAAAAAAAAATAGGGCGTGATTGGTTGCTTGGATTTATGCACCGAAATACAGCTCTAAGCCGGAAAACGTATATTTAGCTAGAGCCACCGTCTTTAATGTAACAGCAGTTCAGCCATTTTACACAAATTTGGAAAATGTGTATAAAATATTTAATTTTCCGCCGAGCCGTATCTATAATTTGGACGAAACAGGTGTTAATACTGTCCTGCAAATAGTCCAGTTTTTTATTTAACTTCATTAATAATTTTTAGTTATTTTATTTCTCTATATTTAGGTAATTTTAACCAAATATTATTGAACTATAGTTCAATAATATTTGTTTCAACCAAAGCAAAGCGTACCGTCTCTCAAGATGTATCGGCCGAAAAGGCACTTTGGTTACAATAGTCGGCATAATCAATGCTTCTGGCCACTCCATTCCACCGGTCTATGTTTTCCCGCGAACAAGATATAAGAATCATTTTGTAAAAGGAGTAGCATGCATTGGACTGGCAAGCAAAAATGGATGGATGAACGCAGACATTTTTATTGACGTGCTCCAACATATTAAAGTAACCTCCAGATAACCAGGGTTCGGCAAAAGCCCACTTTTTTGGAAAAGGACGGTCAAAATGGTTTTAACCGGTTAAAACCGTGGTTTTAACCGGTTTTTTCCAAAAAGACGATTTTTGTGCATTTAGCTTGTGTTTTAACTTTTTCGGATCCGAACGATACCATCAATAAAGATTCTGAAACCGTCCAACGAATTATTGGCAGTACTGCAAGTCGATAAGTCGTCAATCATTGTTAGATGTTTCCTTAACTGCCTTTTTGTTCTTTAAGAATCGACAATTTTCCAAACGCATTTTAATCCTTTGAATTTTTCCGCTTACGATCTGATAGACGCCGTCCACGGTCCACCCATACTGTTCCCTGTTCGACCCTTTATTCGAACCTCTTCCTTTTCCTTCTTTTGTAGGTCTCATTTTTAATATTTCATAGTAAATCTGAGACAAATTAAAACAAAGTAGTTCTGGAAAATTAGATGTTAACCGCATAAAAGATATAACAAAGTAAAGGAAAAAGCATGTAAACTTATTAGAATGAAATCGAAAATATAACGTTATAACCAGTAAAAACAAAATATTTATACGATTTAACATGCTTTATACTTTTACGTTAAGAGAAAGATTGATTATTCACTTTTCTTTTTAGTAACTCTTAACCTTGTAGTTCATGCAGATAAAATCCAGCGTTAAATAATCGAGCGTTTCTTGTCAAAAAACAACAAACAACCAATCAAAACACGATTTTTCTTCTGAACGCTCGATTTAACGCTGGATTTTATCTGCATGAACTACAAGGCTTAGATTGCTCTTTAGTTTACGTTTTTTTTTAGTGAAAATGATATTAAATTGAGCTGCCACATAATAGATGCGTTCAACTCAAAATAACTGGTGTCAAAATCGGCATTGGGCAGCATTTTTAAGAAGTGGTTAAAACCGGATTTTTCGTTTGGAAAAGTACAGGGAAAAACCGGTTAAAACCGGGTGGTTTTTTCCAAAGTGGTTTTTTCCAGACGAACCCTGTTGGGAACTGTAATTGCTGATCAACGATGACCTCGTCGTTTTGTAGTTCAAACTGATATTGGGCCAGCATGATCTACGCCACAATGTAAAAATGGTCGATTTGATGTAAGTCGTGCCACCGGAAGTTTTCCTATTATATGCGTTTGCGTCATTGACTTTTGTCGCTGTCAGCTTGTAATACACTTTTAAACTTTTAAATAATAGCGCGTACTGTTGAAGGACCGTGTATTCACCAGAACTCACGTCGTATTCACCAGAACTCACGTCAAAGTGTAACTGCACACTACCGTGAAGTGTATCCAAGTGAACTTTGTCAATGGACTTGCTTTGGCAATAATGTCTTTTTGAAAAAATTAATAACGATCGTTGCAGCCGCCCGGCAACACGCATTATGGATTCAATTTCAGCCGTTTGCTTTTCGACGGCATTTGCTGCCCTTTCCGAAGCGCTTATAACAAAGTAATTCATCGACCTCTGCGTACTCTTGCGTACGACTGGAATCTTAGTATTATATATTCGATCAATTTGCCAACATACGACTCTGGAAGTGGTTCATCTCAGCCGAGTCCGACTAACCACAACTTCATCGATTATCATATTCGGTATGATAACGGTTGGGGTAGGGAGATTCGAATCCTTTTAAAAAGGTCGTTCAATCTGAGTTAACATTTTGTTGGCCAGGTGTTGAGAATTTCCATTATTTAGGCGACCGTTTAGTTTCGGATCAACCGGTAGCGGCCAGAGCGAGAAGTAATCGCTAAAAATGTTTCCCAAAGAATTCCTTAACCAAAAGAATTCCTCGGGAATTCCTCGTTGTTGTCCCAGGAATTACTCAAGAAGTTACCTCCTCGGGCTAGACTTGTTTTTTGATTGAGACTCGTCATAAAATTCTTCACGCAGTTCATCTCTTTCAGATAATATTGGCGTGGATTGACACTCGTCCAATTCCCATAATATTCGGAGCAGATTGTCGACGTCCATATTGACAGCGACATGAAAATTGTCGACAGTCATCGAATTAACTATTTCATTTGAACTTTTTTCTATTAGTTCGGAGAGTATCCAACTAAATAAGCTTTTTGCCGCGATTGACGTGTTAGCCTGAATATTGGGAATTTCGGCGAGTGATATCATCAAACTGAATATTTTACAAATGCGACCAATCCTGCTTCAAAGTGCGATTTGTTGGTAGTATTCCTGGGAGTGCCGATTGATATTTCGAAAGCCAGTAAGCTGTTCATCCATAGTGAAAAGACCACGGCAGAAACTGTATTAAATCCATGATCACCGATACTGGATACAGGCACATTGATTTTTTGCTTGCGTAATTGCAAAAAATGACACGTTGACAGTGTTATGAAGCTTGCCTGGCTTCCTTGGTCCAAAGACGTACGCAGATAGACCGATGCTCTGGACGGTGACCGGACTGCTATTTTCGCAGTCACAAGAGGAACTCTTGGTTGTCCTGTTTTCCCATCAACATAATGGTTTGCCACTTAATTCGATGCTAAGTAGAAGTTTGATGATTGTGGTTGCTCAATCGTGGCTGTTGCTGTTACTTCGACACATTGTGACGATTTGATAATTCTAACAGAGCCCACTTTATCCACGAATTCACGTCGTTTGGTGATATCTAATTTTGAAAAAATTCAACAATAGTAAGTACGTGCCCTTCTTTATGACAGTATGGACATCCACTAGTTTCGCTTGTAGAAGTGACGCTGTCAGTGAATTAGAAATACACTTTCGGATGAAAATTGTTGCATTTTTTATAAGCGTTGAAAGTAATGGCATTCAATGATCTTATTCGAGTCTCCATTGAGCACTGAGCTGCCTTACCGTCGGCATGTCATTATTGTTGCTAAAAGTGGACTTCTACTCCACTCTACTCTTTAGATCCAGATGTTTGACGGTCATAAAAAGGATGAAATGATCCCAATTATCGGTCGATCTTACGAGCTGCTTCAATGCTCTGATGGTTTCGATTGTGGTTTCGATGTTGCCGTTTCAGTTCCGTAGCGGATTCCTTTCAGATGTTTGACATTGAAAAAAGCGTTCGAAAATGATGATTTTTGTGTTGATTGTGTTGACCTTGGAGGTTACGCTATGCACGCTTAAGTTAGTGGTCTGTGCGTGTTCGCTCAGCACTTCGATTATAACTCGCAGAGCCTCCAGACCGAAATATCGATCTAAAGTGAAGTAGTCATATTTTTGCTGATCTGATTCACTCGGTTCTGCCATAATTTTCGCATGAAGGTCGAAAAAATGTGGTCAGTCAATAAACCAAGGTTACACACAGATGTTCAATAAATTGAGCCACTTTATTAATTTTATCCGGCTCGAAGGACCAATGCTTCAGACGGTATCTAGTTGCCGCTTCGCTTGAAATAAAAGTGTGCAGATAGAATTAATAAAGTGGCTCGCTAAATTTATTGAACATCTGTGTGTAGTTGGTAAATCTTTATAAAGGTAAAATACCGAGGGGTAATTAGAAAAAAATGTGTCAGAATTCATCAACGAAATGAATTCCTCGAAATTCCTCGGGAGTTCCTCGGAAATTCCTCAGAATTGCTTGAGAATTCCTCGTCGGTGCCCCAGAAATTCCTCAGGAAGTTACCCCCTCGGGTAATACGAATGAAGGAAGGAGATGGTGAAAAAAGCTGACGACGGATTCGTAATCGGTTTTCTTGTACTAGTTCACCCCTTCTCTCCCCTATGAAAGAGATGGGTTGAATAGACTGGCCTCGAATTCGTAATCAGCGATCCAAAATATACCTTTTGCATTATACCCAAAAAAGTAATTAGGTGCCACAGCTATTCTTGATGCCAACTAATATAAATTCGTTATTTTTGGCACCACATAGTATTAGGTACACTCGAGGGGTAATTACTCGAGGAATTCTTGGGAGTAATTCTTTGAGGAATTCTGGGTAATTCTTTGAGGAATTCCGAGGAATTCTTTGAGTATTTAGGGGGATTCCTTTGAGTATTTCGAGGAATGCCGAGGAATTCTTTGGGACACTTTTTTTCAAGTGATTACCCTCTCGGTTACACTACATAATTAATAGTTCACATACACAATGTAAATTATTTGACTTAGCTAATAAATTATTCATAGCACATAATGTTCATTGAAGTTTAATTATGTAATAACATTTAAATAATAACATTTGTTCTAATATATTAGATGAGTAAAGCAAATAAATGGGTACCTGGCTCAATATCGCGTTCCAGCTACAAAATCGGGTCTGGAACTTGTTTCGGATTGTTTCTTGTCGGTTGCGGGTTTGTTTCGTATCGGCTTCGGATCGGTTCCATATCTATTTCGAACTGGTTTCATATTAGCTCCTTGTTGGTTACGAATCGGTACCTAATTTGCTTCGGATTAGTTCCGGATTGGATCCAAATTAGTTCCGAAGTGGTTCCGTATAGTTCCAAATTAGTTTCAGATTGAACCTGGATTTGTTTCGGATTGAACCAGTATTGGTTTCTGATCGGTTCCGAATTGGTTCCGATTCGGTCTCGAATTGGTTCCGAATCGGTTCCATATTTGTTTCCCGGACACTAATATATGAAATGAGTAAAGCAATTAAGTTGGTGCCTGGCCCAATTACGTTGCAACGATCCAGCTATAAAATTGGCTCCGAAACCTGATCCGTATCGTGAGTACAGTTTCGGTTTGTTTCTGATCGGTTCCGGGTTGGTACCGAATCGATTCCGTATCGATTCCGAACTGGCTCTGGATTAGCTCCGAGTTGGTTCCGGATCGGACCGGTTTTTGTTCGGATTAGTTCCGGATTATTTCCGGAATGGTTTCGGATCAGTTCAAAATTCGTTTCAGATTGAACCAGGATTCGTTTCGGATTGGTCCAGCATTGGTTTCTAATCGGTTCCGGATTGGTTTCGAATCAGTTTTGAATCGGTTCCGAATTGGTTCCCGAACGTTCCGGATTATTTTCCGGATAAGTTCCGGATTGTAAGAGGATCCGACCAGCGAAAACCAATACAGTATTGATAAGTTTAATTGCACAACCTAACTACTTAGTATTACCGCATTAAGTTAGGCGGTTAGCGGATAGGAAAGATGAAATTTAAAGCCTTCATCAAATATGAATCGGAAGTGATTCGAATACCTTCAATAGGTTCCACGTCCAATATGTCTGTTCTCTATATGGCTCTTGTTTTCCACCTATATATTTAAAAACCGGATTTATATACTTATCATTATAATATTTAACAAACATTGCGCAAAAATGTATATTATTCGGTACAATCGTATGTGAAAACTTGATGCATTGTTAATGCCCAGATAGTAAATATATTCTTGAACTCTTTCAATCCAAATGATAAATGGAATAAATAACTTTACCGCACATTGTGCTACACAGTAATGTAGTAATACATATATGTATGTTTACGTATAATTGTGGAGGCTTTAATCGGTATATCGTATATATTTAGGAAAGCATATATATAAGATAATAGAAAAATTATGATGTATGAGATAACATAATATTTTTTTGACATATAACTATCGTATTTTTTTTTTCGGTTAGCAGTTGTGTCAGTTTTTTTTTTCGTTTCATGTATTTGTATGTTAGGGCGTAGGGCGACCCATTTATTTTTTACTAAAGTGTTGAAAATTAATGATGCTCAAAGTTGTTTAATTGTTGGGACAGATCTATAGGACTATTCCTGATCAAAAAAATCTTGGACTTTTGATATGAGCTCAAAATTCATGTACAATAGTTCTAGATAGCCTTCACATTTAATGATTTGACCACCTCAACTTTTTTAATGATTAATTTTTCCTATACACTATTGGGTCGCCCTAATGTATATAGCAGATAATGTCTTATATTGTGTCAGTTAAATATGTTGCATGACATCAAGGAGTTGATGTTTAACTCGTGTGACATAGATTCAGGCCAAAATAATGGATTAATAATAGTATAGTAGCGCAGAGTAATGTGCACACAAATTTGATCCTACTATGGCATGGTTCACAATAGAAGACCGCTCTATGTTGTTAGAAGGAGATATTTCGTATACCTATAGTCTATTGTGTTTGGTGCCGGTATGGAAACAATGAAGCAATCGCTGCTATAATATAAGATCAGTCAAATACTCTCTCATAGAATCCGAAAGTGCATCTTAATCTGTGAACATCCTATCACGAAATTTGCTTCTTCTATGTTTTGGTTCGAAGGAGACGATCATATACTTCAAGCTTTATGCCTATTCTGATTTTTTGTTATTGAACTAATTTAAATTTTTCTAGTTAATATTTAAAAAATTTAACTTAATTTAATAAATAGCTAATTTTGACAATAATTCTAAATTGTATTTTATTGCAAATTCTAGTAATTTTTACTAGATTATGGTACCTCAGATTCCAGTTTTTGTTTCTAGTTTCTAGTGAATCGAAGTTCTGATTAAATTCAAATTCTATAGTAACTTTTACTAGATTTTCAAATAGTTTCTTCACAAATCAGCATCTAGTAAATTTTACTGGAATTAATAGGTCGCAACGAAATTGCGGTGATGGTCCCGATGTAAAAACTGTAAGAAATGTGAGAATTAAAAAAAAATGTGAGATGTGAGAAAAGTGTAAGATGTTATCGAAATGTGATATTTTTTGGCCTATTTTGTGAGAAAATCACTATATGCGAAAAGTGAGAAAACGTGTGATATTCTTAAAAGTGTGAGATTTTGTGTAAAATAAAAATATATGAAACTTAATACTTTTTTTGTTGATAGAACTATAATTGCCATAAGACGTTTTAAATTTATTGTCAAGTAGTCAAAACAAATTTTTTTCGAAAAACCAAAATTCTCTTCAGTGAAAAAATGACAGTTTTAAATGGGAAAATTTCAATTTTGTATGTGAGAAACAATGATAAATGTCATTTTTGAATGTGATAAACGGTAAGAAAGTTTCAGTTTTATAAGTGAGAAACAGTGAGAAATCTTATAATCATGTGATTTCACATTAGTGAAAATTTTTTGAGACCCCGAGATTACCCCTGAAAATGTAAAAACTAGAATCTGTTTCGTCTCAATATCTAGTGATTATGACGAGGGGGTAACTACTTTAAAAAAATCTGTCCCAAATAATGCTTCGACAAAATGAATTCCTCGTAATCCCTTTAAGAAATCCGTCGTAATTCGTCAATGAATTCATCGGAATTCCTCTGAATTCCTGAAACATATCCTCGGAATGTCAAAGAATTCCACGAAAATCCTCAGAATTCCTCGGTCTATAATTGAGATGTTGGTACCCGAAAAATGCAAAACCGGGTTTTGTTGAGCAAAATAATATGTCAACCGAACAAAGAATTCCTCTGTATTCCTCAAATAATTCCTCGACCGATGTCCCAAGAATTCCTTGAGTAATTACCCCTCGAATTATGAATATAAATGGAGATGTCTACTTAAATTAACTGACAGAATCTATTTTTTTTTACCATTTTAGGTTTTGATTAAGATTGACCATTTTTGTCATTAGGTCCAATACTCGTGTCCAATAACTATTTTACCGGCAATTTTGAATGGATCGGAAATTGAATGCTAACGGAACCAATATGTTTTCGTACAGGATATACCTCGGGATATACCACCTGGCTAAAGATTTGTTATTTCTTTACTACACAGTATATGGCGGCTAATCTGACATTTACAGCTATTTGTTATATTTTTTATCTGACATTTACAGCTATTTGTATTGTAATTTATGTAGTCATTTTTAGTCTAGCAGATTTAGTTAAGCACCAAAAACTCTTCTCCTCGTCATCATCCACGACAGGATTCCCCAGAATATGCACACAGAAAAAAATAAACGTTTGATCTGAACGTTTTTACATGGAACAGTATAACGTTCGCTACAACTGACAAATTTGTGTGTTTTCAGCATTTAGCCTGTCGTTCAATATTAAGTCGTTTACAATAAACAAATCACGTTTAAAATGTGATGCTTTTCTTTTTTAAGAAACAATTATCGTTTACCTGAAACGTATTTACAAATGTAAAAAGTTGTTTACTTTAACCATATTAACGTTTCCATCCTTTTAAGTTTGTAGTAAATAAAAAACGTTTAC
>JANTEX010234591.1:0-13193 GCA_024741295.1 Macrocera vittata | reverse complement strand
AACCACATCACTCTTTAGTTTTTTAAACTCACCTTAGATTTTTTTTTTTTTTTTTGGTTTTCACTACTCATAGAAAAACAACGTAGATACCATTTTTTGTCACTTCAATCATTCCCGTTTTTTAAAAGAGGAAGAGGCTTTTCAGTTTGCCGGGATTATTTAATTTTGTTATGTTGAATCCGTTTCGATATCCGTTCTATTTATTATATTTTTAAATTATTCAATCAAACTTTAGCTCACTCTTATCTTTGGATGTTAGCGTCTTCATTTTAGCGGTTTTCAGTACCGCAGGTCACATTGTAACCTCCGGTACTGAAAACCGCAGAGATTCTCTGTGTCAAGCAGCATATAAGAAGCTCACATGTTCACTACAGCTAGTCCAAAGCTATACAAGTGTAATCGAAAACAACATAAATATCCAAACACGAATTACAAATTTCTTAGGAAACGCAAAGCCTAAAGGGATTAATCGATATCCGCTGTCTTCAATCAGTAGTCTCAACAGAGTTGACGAAACAATGCTTGTTTTGTGCCTGCAACTTTTAACTCTAAAAGACTTCAATATATACTCACCGAAATGCAATTTGGACAAAAGTAAAAAAAAATGATATTTAGTAGCTTCAAAGGTTTGTGATCATCCAATCGTTTTTTTTTGTGCTTATATAACATAGAAGAGCAGAGACAGTATTACAGTAAGCTTATTAAAGACCAGTGAGGCCCAATGGTTAGTTCCGTGATCAACCAGTATAACCAGCCTTTTACATAATGTTGCGTAATTCAACGGTATTTTAAAATTTGAGTGGCATTATGTTCGTTATTCAGCTAGAAAATTGTGTTTCAAAAGTTATACTGTATAATGTATATATACTGTATAATGTATATATTACGAGGGTTCATAAGAAAATGTTGTTCAACATTAAAAACTTGCTCCGGAATTAAATCGGTCATTATATGAAATTTGCCACCGACTTTATCTGCTTATCATCGCCTTTTTCTAGAAATTTTTTATCAAAAATCTTACAACAAAGAAATTTCTTTTTTTGCTTTCTGTATATAGATTTTACACGATCGCGTCACTTTGTCCGGCGAGGTTATGACTGTTTCTTTATATTGCGGAAACGTTAAGATACTGTCAGATGACCTAATAGAATACTTACATATACCATAGTATTTATATGGTAAGGTAGTAATATTAGCATGGCATATCAAAAATCTTTTGCCCTCTTTTCACCAGTCTCGCATGTGTCTTTGCTGAATGCAAAGACATTAATGACTGTTTGCAAGTATTTGTGGTGGGTTCTAAAGTGATTGTACTCATAGAGTGTATATACAATGGCATAACTGATAATAAAGGATAGAAATTAAGGTCCAATGTATTAGAAAAAATGTTGCTAATATCAAGGGTTTTTCCATTTTGTGACAGGTGTGTGCCCTGTATGTCAATTAGAATTCTGGGCTTTTGTAAAACAACGTCTTGCCATGTGAGTGTGAACACAATTGTGTCTTGCGAAGTCTAGACTTTTGTGCCCACATTGTGTCTAGTGATGGAGTAGACCTTTGTGTTCTCGTAGGAATGGCTTTTGTGTGTTGATGGACTAGCTTTTGTATCTAGATTGTGTCTTGTGACGGACTAAGACTTTTGTGTGTACATTGTGTCTAGTGATGGACTACATTTTTGTGCCCGCATTGAACATAATAATGTCCCAGGCTTTTGTGTCAGCATTATGTCTTGTGATAGATTAGGATTTTGTGTGTAATGATGAACTTTTATAGGCTTTTTTACTAATAATACTACATCTGCTCAAGTGAAAAAACTTTAAAAACTTTACATTCAACGGTGGGCTTGCGCAAAATTCCAGTATTTCTTGACACAGCAGACCCTTCTTTTGATGTCGATGGTCGTTCTGGCACTGTATGTACGAATTAAAAATTAATTCTTCGAAGCTCATCATTAAAAACCACAAAATTTACTGTCGGCAAAGAACTCTGTGGCTGGAACAAAACGTTCATCTGTTGGCAGACCAAATTCTTGTGGTTTATACCGTCTGACCGTTGGTCCAACGCGATTCTTCTTGAAGAGGGGAGGTGTTTTAACTCTTTCGTCGCGCCCAGGATCTAAATAGTGTACCGAAATTACGATTTACATTTATTTTTTATTTTAAAATTCTGAATGACTGACATTTTCTTTTTTCTTCTGGCACAAATTTTTGGCTTAAACGATCACGAAGATGTTTTGGCATTGTTCCGATTCTGCTATACAAAAAAAAATTACAGATTGCAAAAAATGGTACAAATCATTAGTTTCCACTTGACCCAGACAAACGTGACTGTCGATTATTGTATAAAAGAGCGAAGTAAAAATTATGTCATATGAAGAAAATTCTCTAAATCCAAGCTAAATATGTTATAAGAAAAAAAACAAACCCGTAAATTATAGCGAAGTACAGGCGAACCAAGTCGCACTAATTACATAGGATCTACAATAAATATTCAGGCTCATCTTTATTGGCGGAGAACGAGAGTGAATTTTATTTCGAAGGCTAGAAGGAGGACTTTAGATCCAAAATGCCACAGGCCTATTAGTTTAACCTTATTTCTTTTGAAAAAAAAAGACTCTACAAAATTAAGAAATAACGTTTTGCGTTTATCGGTTTTTGACTCGATATAATAGGAAGCAACTGAAAAGAGCATAAGTGATCTTGTAATTACTTGGCAGGGTTATAAAGTCGAATAATGTATAAAAAAGATACACACAGCCGATGCTGTGATCTTGCTACTGAAGCTGTTAAAACGCGGGAAAATTTAAAGAAGTTGTGTCAAGTCTAATGCAAAATGCCTAAAAAAAACTTAACCTAGAGTTGATGTTAACGAAAGTAATGTAAAATGTAGAAAAAGATGCCGATTGAAAACTCCAAGAGCTCAATTAGAAAGATTACAAATATTAAATAGACTATTGGAACTAATAGTCGAAATCAAATTCCTGATTTCACGCCAATATAAATCTGATTAAATGACAGTTATAGGACGAATTCTCACAGGTCTCTATGATCTGAAATTACATAAGTTTGTAATAGGCAGAAGAACTTGAAGTGAAATGAAAAAAATACAATCTGGGCCGTGGTACACTAAGCAGGTGAAGAGTGCAAAGTTTATCATTTTTATCATTTGCACAATATAGCGTCACGTCTATCCAGACCAATGGCCATCGAACTTATATACATGTAGTAACCTCTCATCAACGATTCTTTCGTCCGCATGTAATACCAAATCTTGTAGTAATTCCGACGAGTTATGTGGTGTGCGATCGCTGACTGGTATCTGTTCAAATGCTGTCGCTTCCGCTGATTTTCGTTCTTCCTCCTCAAACGAAGCATCCAAAGAATCAACGATTTCTTGTCTATTTTCTGGTAATATTTTAAAATCATCTGATATTTGATTGCCGACCTCCGTTGCTGTCGCTTCTGCCGCTTTTCGTTCTTCCAGCTCGAATGATGTCTCCAGAAAGTCAATAATTTGTTGCGTATTTTTTTCCAGTTTTTTTGTTGCTTCTTCTTCCTGTGTCCTAGCGTTTGGGTTCGGTAAATGATACTTTTTTCGTAATGCTTGCAACTGTTCAGCAAAGAAGGTGTCGTCTGCGTTTAAAATTGGTGATTTTTTCTCGATAGGCGTACGTCGTTTTGTTTTCTTCGTTGGGTCATATTTGTTTCGCATTTTTATCAATTCTTCTGCAAAAAAAGCGTCATACGCGTCTTGGGCTGCCGAAATTGACGGTTGCTGTTTGACTGGTGTTCGATTTACAGTTGTCGGTGGTTGCGCCAATCCGACCGCTTTTTTGGCCAATTCAGAATTATCACCGACCACCAACTCAAATGCTGACGCTTCCGCTACTTTTCGTTCTTCTTTCTCAAACGAATTATCTTCGACTTTTCCATTATCAATGGATTGGCCTATCGGCAAATACGATAGACTTTGCAAAGGTATTGTCGCTGGTTGACTTGGTGCCGATACGATTTTATTCTTTTTCGCTGACAAAACCTTTTGTTCTGCATCTTTGCCCAAATTATTCATCTCTATGATGCTGTGCTCTAAAGTTTTTGCTAATATAGTTTCGTTTGTTAATCGAAGATTTTTTCGTAGTTTTTTTAATATTGGCGAAGGTTTTCGCGTTGATTTTGTTGGTGTCTCCAGAATTTGATCGGTTTGCTGATCGCCGTATGTGCTCGGCAATCGAAACTGAGGTCGTTGTCCTTGCAATTGTGCGTCGTCTACGTTTAAATGTGGTGATTTTTTTCGGCCTGCCGTACGTTTTATATTTAACAATGCATTTGTAGGAGCCACCATAATTTGATTTGCTTCCTGACCGTATGCATCCATTTCAATTATACTGTTTTCTAATATTTTCGACAACTGATTTTCATTTCTTACAAAAATAAGATCTGGATTCGTTTCGCCGCCAGACAATTGGTCGTGTGCAACACGTGGCCCCATTTCTATTTCTATTTCCAGTTTTGACGCTTCATCCGCAAGCCGTTCTTCCTCTTTAAATGATGTTTCCAGAAGGTCATTAATTTGTTGCCTATTTTCTTGAAATGTTTTGGAGTTTGGCGTAAGGTCGCTGAGCATCCACTCCAATGCTGTTGCTTCAGCTGCTTTTCGTTCTTCCTCTTCAAACGATGTTTCCAGAAAGCTTATAATTTTTTGCGTATTTTCTTTGAAATTTTTGAATGCTTCTTCATCGGTGTTTGTTACACGCGGATTCTCGTCGTTTGGTAATCGAAACTTTTTTCGTATTTCTTGCAACTGTTTTGCAAAAAAAGCGTCGTCTGCATCTAAAAGTGGCGATTCATTCTTGACCGGAGTACGTCGTTTAGTTTCCTTTATTAGTCCTAATTTTGTTTTCATTTTTTTCAATTCTGATGCAAAGAACGAGTCGTCTATACATTGTTCTATCGAAAGTGGTATTTGTGGTGTTGTTGGCGGTTTGTTTTCGGGTAGCAAGGTTTGTGACATTTCGGCTACTTGTGCACCGCTTGATTTACCATACAAATTATCAATTGGCACATCACTGCCTGCCAATATTGATGTGTTTCCTTCTCTTTGACGTTTTTGGTCGTATCGCCTAACAGCTTCGTCAAATTCCTTTTCGCTATCATTGGTCATGTCGCCGAAAACGTTTTTGGCCGGTAATGACTTAAGTTTGCTCGATATTTTGGGCGGACAAAGTTTACTTGTACTGAATGAGGGTTTCTGCCTGTTAGCTATTTCGCCTGATGGCATTGGTAGTCTACTGCCAGATTGTGAACTGGGTCTTTGCGCAATTTTACTGAAAGTTGGCAGCCTACTTGTGGTTGGAATCGCCTGTGTTGTAGCGGCAGCCGGTAATCCAGATGTGGACGGACTTATAGCGGTGCTTGATAGTCTATAATAATTTTAAATGCAAAATTAATTTGATTTTTTTTTGTTTTGATCAATGAAATGAAGTGATTATCGGGTTTATTCAAAGTACCGTTCTTAGGTTTCCTAAAAACAAAATGATTTTATTCTATTTTTCTAATCCAAATATCACCTTACCATTAATTTTTTTCAAATAAAATAATAATAATAAACGATTTAAAATTAAGCAAATTTAGAAAGAAAAATGAAACAACTTACATGGTTTGACTTACTCCAATTTGATCACCTTCGGTAGTTTTAGATTGCGGTCGTCTTATAAGTTTTAAACTAAAAAGCATTATAATTTATAATATTTGATATTACCGAGCAATAGTGATTAACTTCATTTACTCTTTTGGTGCTCTTAACCGAGACGTGTGATGTACCGGCGCAATAATTAATTCATTTACTTTATTCGTCACCATAAAATTATCCAATGAAATTAACGGGTCTATACATGTTTTCGTTATTTTTGCTGTTTGCAGTTCCGAACCATCACAGGGATTTTCTCGATAGGGGTCTATACATGTTTCCGTTATTTTTGCTGTTTGTAATTCCGGACCATCACACGGATTTTCTCGATAGCTTTGTTTGTAATTTTCGGCCGATTTTCCTATTACTAGAGTTTCTAATTGATCATCTTTTGGCGGTTCTTGATCGAATGGATTCAACGGAATTTTATATTTCAACGATAACAGTAATAATTGAAAGTAGTGATTCCGTAATTTTGTGTCTTGTCGAATGTATTGATTTTCAAATTTATCGATCCACTTTATATAATTTTGTTTTCCTGTATGAATATATAAAAGGTACATGAGTGAATTGAATACTATAAATTTTATTTTAGATTTTACCTGTTTCATCTGTTAATTTAGAACAAAACTCTTTAGCACGATTCAAATTGCTTTTGAAATTTTTATCACTGACTTCATTATGGATGACTAACATTTTGTTTCAGAAAACGAACAACACAATTAATTTAGTTGAAAAATTTAATGTTTTTCCTATTTGTTCCAATTTGTTGTCAAATTTCGAAGATTATGTGATTTATTTAACTTATTCGGTTAATAACTAATTTGCTGTATCCGACGAATCTGGGAAATTTAATGCAGCATTACCTTCTGAAGAAATCCTTATAAGGTAATGCTATAAAACTGCCTATAAATGTACGTTAGACGAAAAACTGATAGAGCTTAAAGTTGTGAGATAGCAAGAAGCTTTAGTTTCGTCCACTGTGTGTTCGCGCGCAGTCGTTCATCAAATACCACTACGCATATAAACGTGGTCAAGCAGTGATGCCACGACATTGACTCATAGAAATGAATAAGTTGTAACAAATATGGACGCTTGTCTTTTTCATGAATTTCGAAATTGAAATTTATACCTCACGCCCTAATTATACATTTTTATTGGCATTGGCGTGATTACGAGATTTTTAACACCGACACAGCGACGATATCGAACATGGCCCGTTCGAACCAAATTTTCAAGAACAAACCCGTTAAACAAACTGTTGAAATACAGCAACATGTTTACATAGAAATATTCTGAACCAAAGTAAAAAAATAGGCTTTGTATAAGAGAAAAAAATCAAAGGTGCACCGTATTTGGCTATACAGACAGTAAGTGGCGTACGACGGAAATTTTATCAAATGGGTTCGAATGTTAATTTTAGGAATTTTTATGTTGATGATCTTATGGCATCTTCTCTGCGACCTTTTTCTGACATATGAGACAGTAAATCATACACTTTTTGAATGCCGATTGGTAGACATGACTTGCTAGAGGTCCTCCGATTCAATCGGATTTCGCCGCAATTCTTTATTAGAGATTTCGTGGTTTCTTGCTAGCCATCAGTACGCCATAATCACATCATCAAGCAAAGAGTCTTATGCAGAATTTATTGGTTCAGAAACTTGGTTGGGATTACACACCTGACGATAATACAGTTGAGAATTGGACAAGATTTCGCAAGGAACTTGTGATTATTGAGAATATCACTATACCACGACGGATAAATCGGCAAGACGCGTCTATACTGTGGTTTACTCGGCGGTGGTATATACAGCCAGGTTATCAGAATGGACGGCGAACTTACGGTTACGTTGCTGGCGGCAAAATCAAGGGTAGCGCCATTAAAAACCATGCCACGATTGGAACTTTGTGGTGCCCTAATATTTCATTGGATCACTAGAAATCATGGCTGACGCTACATACCTGTGGACGGATTCGCAAATCGTCCTGGCTCAGGGGCGATCCGCTGCGATAGAAAAACCTTAGTAGGATTCAGGGTGAAGACACTGGAGTTTACATCGACTTCGAAATGGCACTATGTTCGGTCTAAGGAAAATGCTGCAGACGTGGCCTCACGTGGAATATATACCAAGGAATTACTAACACACGAGCTTTAGTGGCGAGGACCAACTTGGTTGATTTGGGCTCTTGGAAATCTGTGAAGCTGAGACTGCTGTTTCGGGTGCTCAATTGGAAACACATCACGCTGGGATTCTTAAGGAGGAGTCAACGAGATATTGTGAAAGATTCTCGTCGCTCACAAAGCTGGCAAGGGTAACGGCGTATTGTCGGTGGTTTGCGAATAACTTCGAAAACCAACCAACACACGGTTACGGGGATTACTGGCCGTTATTGATTATGCAGGACCGATTAAAATACTGGTGTCAAAAGGACGTAGATCAAGCTTGTACATTGGCATTTTCGTTTGCTTGGCGACCAAGCTTATACATGTTGAGGCTGTAAGCGATCAAATATCTGGGGCTTTTTTTGGCGGCATTTCGTCGATTCTGCTCAAGATGAGGATCATCATCCGATATATACATACAGCGACAATGGGACGAACTTCGTGGGTGCGGACCCAAAGATCGGGGGCTATCATCAGAGAACATGGTCGGAAGGTGGCCGCAGAGAATGCAAGCGAGAGCAATTATTGGCACTTTAATCCCTCCATTGCGCACCGCATTTTGGAAGCACCGCATTATTTAAAGCATGTACTTGTCAACCACATTCAGACGTTCGAGAAGCTCACCACAACCCAGGTGCAGATTGAGGTCTGCCTAAACTTGAGGCCATTATGCCCATTGACTGACGATCCAATCCATTTAAAGGCGAAAACTTCGGTTCACTTTCTTGTTAATCAGCCGTTGTTGGCGATGCCGGGACGGGACACGGGCTACCAAAGTTTAGACCGATTAACGCGATGGCAATTGACACACCAGTTAATGGAAGATTTCTGGGACCGTTAGAAGATTCAATACTTAACTCGTCTGAAGCAGCGTCCCAAATGGGCGAATTAAGTGGACAACGTGACCATTGGTAGTTTGGTATTAATCAAAGATGATAATGTTCCATCTACCAAATTGGCAATGGAGCGAGTAATCGGTGTACATTGTGGAAGTGATGTACTGTTCCCGATTGTAACGATACGAACGAAACCCACAACTTTGAAGCATAGGCGGTCGTCCCCCTATATAAATCGTCATTCTCATAAAAAAACATATTTTACATGATTTGATTAAGGATTAAATTGCTTATTAGTGTATTTTAATCAAAATATGTAAAACCGCTCCCTTATAATTTTTGGCTGGATCCGCCTGTGCAGCGATCGAAGGAAAAATTTGTTGCTTCCATCACAAAATAAGTTCATGGCTGCTGGCACAACGAAATCGATAAGGGATTATGTGAATCAATGCGAGGATTTTTCATTAACAATATACTAAGGTCACTGCGAGGATTTTTATTTTTCTGAAGTCAACGCAGGAGAAAACGAGCACCACTGGCAATCATTGGGAACTTGGCGCATGGACTTAATTTAAAAAGCAGACAACAATCCAGGATATCACCCTAAACGTTATACAACATATTACTTATGAAATCAATGGGAGATTCAGAGAGGTCGATCAACAGCTAGCCACACTAGAGCAGCTGCTAAGCTATTAGACCGATAAGGTACTAGCTTAGCAGCTGCTATCGAGAAACACAGTCAGCGATAGTAGACTTAGTTTTGGAGTTACATGATGGAGGCTAGAACAATTAAGAAAAGAAGGCAGTTGGAAAGTTTTCTTGAGGAATTACGACATTCCAAGGTGGTACCGGGTTCATGTCAACTCCGAAACTTTGAACTGGAACAATTTTGGCACCCGTTGGTTGGCACGGTATGTTTGTTCTACCAAAAAGGGGCACATTTGAATGTTGTATGTAATACCAGCGTATACGACTTAACGCTGGTAGGGGCTGGCATCCTACAAATGGAACATGGATGCTCCATAAAACAGTCAGGCATGACAATCTTCGCTAGGAGAAGGGTGCCGTGAATCGACCTACGTCGATTCCGGGCAATCTGGAACTATATATTGCATTCCGGGCAATCTGGAACTAGATATTGCAGTAAGCATTTTCTGCGCACATCAGTTCATCACAATATATGGACTCATTATCATATTGGGTATAGCCACGGCCATCTATTGGATTCGGCGGATTCGTCACTACCGAATCACTATTTTTTTTGGCGGATGTGGTCGGGCTGGGCACATTAAAATCAGCTGTCTAGATCGCGTGTGGCAAAATGTTCAAAGAACAAATACTGGGTTCATTCCGTCAAATTCGACACTTTTGCATTGCTGGACCCTATTATGTATACAATGGGCAAATGGTGACACATTTACTGATGATGATTCACAAACTGTGACTGTGCAAATATCGGGTACGTTTGCGAGTGCAAAAAAAAAATTTGAATAATGTGGGATCGGTCAGTAGTTTATCGTTGCCTGAACATACAATAGATAAAGAGAAACTGATCAAAAAGTGGCCGTACCTGAGGGGTATTTCATTCGATGGATAATGCCAACCCGTTAATCGGTGAAAATAGCGCAACTCGGCAATTGATACATGACGCATGGAATGCACCGATAGCATCCTAGACTTTGTTAGGCTGCGTTATTAGCTGCAAAAACGGTTCGTCAAATCGAACAAATCGAGCCACAAATGTGTTGCATGTCTACTACACTGATGCCGATATTGAGCTGCACGAGCTGGTTAAGACATCGTTTAAGGTCGATGATTTGAGCGTTCCGGTAGACAAGTTGCGGTCGCGAGAGGAATATTCGACACTGAAAATTATGTCGGGTATCACAAAGAACAAAGGTGGTTGTCGGGAAATTGGGCTGCTGTGGCGTGACGAAAAAGAAAAAAAATTGTCGTCAAGTGAACCAAATGCATTGCGTCGTGTGTATTGTCTGGAGAGACGGTTCGACAGAGATGAAAAGTTGCATAAGGCCTACAGTGCAATAATCGATGATTACTTACAAAAGGGTTATTTGCGCAGAGTGATCGTACCGGCGGTCAAAATGATCGTACGTAGTACCTGCTGCACTTTCCAGTTTTAAACCCGACAAGGAGCGTATAGTTTTTGATGCAACAGCTAAGATGCAGGGTGTTTGTTTCAACGATGCCTTAATGCAAGGCCCCGACTTGCTGATGTCACTGCCAAGTATATTGTTCAAGTTTCGACTAGGAACGATCGGTTTCACGGCGGACATTCAAGAAATTTTTCACCGTATTAAAATTCGAGAAGAGGACATTTCAAAACAGCGGATACTATGGCGCGGCGAAAATCGAAACTGTGCTCCCGAATTTTTTGAATAGCCAGTGATATGACATTCAGTGCAACGTGTTCGCCGAGCTGTGCAATTTACAACAAAGACAGAAACGCTGCCGAAAACGAATGGCAGTATCCAGCTGTGAAACGGGCAATCATTACATGGATGATTTCCTCGGTAGTAAAAATGATGTGGCCAGTGCAAAACAAATAATTTGTGACGTCATAGTGGTTCATCGAAGTAGCGGCTTTGAAATTCGCTGTTGGAACAGCTCATCGAAAGCTGTGATGGAAAGTGTCCCGGCTCTTTTAACATGAAATTAGAGAAAATTGACCACGGTCTAATTTCTGGTCAAATTCGCCCGACAAAGCGAGACGTGCTTTCTATTGTCATGCCGATCTACGAATGCGCTCGTCTACGTTTCGCAATTTTTAATAATCGGAGGAATACTATTGCAGCAAAGATGGAAATCAAAAATTGACTGAGACGAACAAATCTATGGACGAACAAATATTCGATTTGGCGAAAGAGGCTGTATGATAAATGTGTGCTGTGAGAGTTATCAAGGTAAGCCGATGTTATTCACCAAATTTGCGTGCTTCTGATAGTGTTCAATTGCACATTTTTACCGGCGCTAGTGAAGAGACGCATTCAACGGTTGCTTACATGAGAATTTCAAAAGAAACAAAAGTTCATGTATCATTGATAGCATCGCGCTCAAAGGTGGCGCCGATCAAGCCACTGACGATACCACGAATAAGCCGCATTAATTGCGAATCGTTTGTCAAAAACGATAATTTGTGAGCATAATGTGAAATTTTCAAAGGAGTACTTTTGGATTGATTCAATGACCATGCTGTATTGGATTCGGTCTGTGGCGAAGCGGTACAAACAGAATGTTGCACAGCGATTGGGTGAGACATCGGAACTAACCAACGTGAACGATTGGAATTGGCTGTCAACGGATCTAAACGTTGCCGATGATGACACACGATCAATGAAGCGATGTGATTTGAGTGCGAATTCACAATGTTGTACGTCGGCCTAAAATTTTTATATGGAACTAAAGTTAACTAAAGCCACATGACGCTAAAAGTGATTCAAATGATTTCGGTGCTGATGAAGTGTTTGAATTCGCTGGTAATGTGTTGATCGAAAATTATTTCGAGTTGTCAGATGTAAAACGATTTACATCCTGGTTCAAACTGATTCGGACTACGGCGTGGTTGTTGCGGTATGTGAATAATTGTCGTGCTGGTGTCAAACGAAATGGCGATTTGACAGTGCAGGAGGTTGAAACGGCCGAAAAATTGTGGAGCAAAAAAAAGAAATATCACCTATTTCCGAAGAAATTCTCAGATTTTAAGAAAACTAGGTTTGTCGGCAACAAAGTAAATTGTATGTTTAGTCGCCGAAAATTAACCCTTTTGACTCACCGGGTGAATTATTGAAATACCGGACGCGGATTTATGGATGAAAATGCCGATTATTTTGGACACTGCAGTGTGTTTTATTGGTGTTTTGGTACCACAAAAAGGCAAGTCATTGCATTTATTTTCTGTTAGATTTAGTAAGTCAACTGACTTCTTTTTAAAATTATAGCTGTGTATGAAAAAGGTTACATCTAAGAAACGATTTTGGCTATATCTCGAGTAGCGCCGCTTAACTTAGAATTTTTTGTAATTTTTCTTTATTTGATGGGTATTTCGTATGCGGATACATTCTTTAGAAAATTTCCACAAACAAACTTAAACATCTCCTTCAGAAACCATTTCTTTGTCTATTTATTAATAAAACAAAGAAGCTGAAACAATATACAATACCACATTTGCACTTTTCCAATGCTGGCCGTCCTTCAATCAGTTTATCGAAAGTCTACAATAATTCATTTTGCAATCTTAAATCTTCTACACTTAAAAGATTATCACTTTTATTATCTATCAATTTGCTACGAAAAAAAAAATAGTTACATAATCGTGCGGACAAAGTGGACGCATTACAATATCGACAATTGTTCAATTAATGTTTCAGTTAAGTTTTTAACTTAAACGAAAATGTATCGCTTAACGGTTTTTCTTGCCGTTGCCTTTGCTGCAGTGATTGTGGTCGCCGAGCGACCACTACCCTTGCGATCGGCCGAAGAAGATT
>JANTEX010234480.1:0-13193 GCA_024741295.1 Macrocera vittata | reverse complement strand
TATGATACCAAATTTTAATTTTGGCTATAACTACTAAATCGTTGAGGTACTAAATCGTGAACTATGGTACTAAATAGTACTAAATGAGTACTAAATCCTCACCAAGTTTCAACTAGATCGGAGAACTTTGTCCGGCTGTTCTGATACACGTGGTAAATAGTTTAAAGTCTTTTGAAACAGTGGCAAAGTCTCTACGAGAAAATCGTGAAATGTTAATGGAGTAAGCCTGCGAGGGCGTAAGAGTACCCATATTTGAGAAATTTGCGGTCCAGTGATCCGGCTTGTTCGCTCGGTGTACCAATAGTCCCGCCCGTAAATGGCTTGCGTGCAAGATTTAACTTCTCGCAACTTGGGCATAGGTGGGCTTACGAGTGGTAAATCGTGTAGATCTGCCGCGCAAAGAGAAAATATGAATTTGGTTTCCCGTTTTGAGAAAAACGGGAGAAGACATTTTGGGCTTATTCGGTCTCAAAACCAAATAATAACGGACCTGTGGATCATAAAATCCAGGGTGGATGATGTCTGGAGAGGAACCTTTGTGACCTCTGTCAGACAAGAAGTCTAGTGACATTAACTTTGTACGATAAAGTATATAATTGGTACGTGTCAAATGAGGTGTCATTCTCGAATTACCGTTTTGTAATTTCCGAATTGGTAAGTGCGTAAACTAGCTCAACCATATGGTGAGAATGTCAATGTGAACTGACTGGGAAATATACACAGAAGTAGAATCTTTTTGTGGCGCCCTACATGGGGCAGTTGTGAGTACACATGAAAAGGCCTGCCTCTTAAAAAAGGGCACAGGTAGGTCAAAGGTTATTTTTAGTGAAATGGACAACCAGAACGATTAAGAACCAGGACCAGGAGGACGTGGAACAAAGCGAGAAGAACGAGGAATTTTTTTTGCTTCCACCTTGCGCAAAGATTCGAGATTATGAGATTCGAGATTTTGGGGTAGAACCGCCAAATCATATCGACAAGATGTTGAGACTCGACAAGTCTCTGCCCGTACCCGGTGCTGAATTTCCATTAGTCAAACATTCGGGGTATTCAGCGTCCGTTTATACAATAGTTAATGGTCTACCATTGATACTATTTTCACATTCAGCAAATACGGTCTGCAAATTAACTTTCTTTTAGCGATAGTGCAACACTAAGACAATTGTCAAGAGATGGTAGTTAAGCTTACAGTGACCTCTCTAGTTAAAAAATTTGACAATGTGAATTGTGTATAATCAGCGTTTACTCTGATTGGACTCTTAATGGACACATCCTGTAAATACTCATCGTGTTCACTCTGCGTACAATCATAGCATCATGTGCGTTAGCTATAAATATGAATAGTCTCACATCTTCTCTATTTAGGTTAAGCAGTTTTTCGGCAGAACGCAAACTTGGTTGAAACCCAAAGTTCTTTGTCTGACGGCATTATGGTTATTGACATCATCTCAATGACATCGACACGCAAAAAGAACATTCTGTAACATTTTTATGACGCAGAGTTATTGATATTTCCAACTAAGCTTCATTGACAATTTTTGACAGTTTCAAACGTCGTCTATTCATGACAATTGGTGTCATTCCGGGCTCTCGTCTTTTGTCTAAGAACAAAAAACTTCTGTTTTCGGCGGGATTACAGAAAACCCGTTCCCCGCGCACAATCGATCCCTAGTTCCCTCGAGATCCGCTCTCCATCAGTGTTCTAACAAATGCCGCTGATCATTATAGCGACATCATCGGCGTAAGCTAGACTATAAAAGCCTGCCCTATTTAGTCTTACGCACTGACACCACAGAAGGGGAGACAGGACTCCTCCCTAAGGACATCAGTACCCGAAAAAAGTTAACATCCCTACTTTCAACTTCTTCACAGACTCTTTTAAAATTTTCCCCACTTCTTTCGACGAACCAGAGACTTAAATTATTGTTGTGCAGATTTATATTCCATTCAGCTAGTATCGTCGTTGTGTTTCTTGGCTGCACTCCAAGCCCGCCTGGCCCTAGGCCGTAGCCTGTTCAATTTAGTGTTCCACCGCAAGACTTGCATCGAGCAACGTTAAGTAGACACGCCAGCATACGATGCAGTGAGAGCATCTCTTACTATTACACCATCTGCCCAATCTTCAACACGAGATGTTGATATCAGACCTTAACCAACTCAACTACACAGTACATTTCAGTATTTATATTCCAGTTAGCTGATCTTGGATCTCTGTAGCAGTTGCTGGATGCCGACATTTTCTCCACTTTAAAACGTATGTAACAATAGTCGAAGAGTGGGGCGTCGCGCGAAACGTGTAACTCTCAATCCAACTACCAACTTTGGATAAGGTCAAGGACCCATTGCGAGAAGCAGTGATGAAAGTGGGTTGACAACCTATAATAAAGTGTTTTAACATATCCCCTTCCGCGTGCACTGAACAAAATACTCCAACAAAGTTGGCATTAAAAATTGTTCTTACGGCAGCTATCGAGATGACTATGGATAGGTTCATTAACCAATTACAATCTTATTGCATCGTTTTAACTTGTTTCGTCCTTTGGTGGTAATGCTTGGACTCGTTAGGCACAGCACGCTTTTTCGCCCGAAAACTTTACCACCAAGTCGGTGCGACCAAAAGAAACGTGGACAGTAGCGGGAGTCGGAGATTGAGAAAATTGCCAGAATGGAAAATATCGGCCTAGTGAAGACTTTAGCCCATTGATACGATTTCTTGCACATTTTTAATTTCGCACATCAATTAGAAGAACTTATTGAAAATAGTTTGATAATCAATTTGTCGAAAAACAAAGATTTCACTCGCAGATTCCAAAAAAACTTGGAACTCATTATAGCCTATGCTGACCTACAGCTTAAATACTGGCTGCGGCCAGTTAACCACCTTTAATTTAATTGTTACTCAGAAACACTATACTTTCGTTTTAGGTGGACATGGTCGACGACGAAGAGAAACGATGGCGTCACTTCAATGTTGAGATACCGAAACGCATGGGCAAAATTGACGATTTAGAGAAATTCGATGCGACATTTTTCGGTGTCCACTTCAAACAAGCCCATACCATGGATCCACAGTGTCGTTTGCTTATCGAATGCGCCTATGAGGCCGTAATGGACGCCGGTGTAAATCCGAAAACATTGCGCGGTTCTAGAACGGGAGTTTTTGTCGGTGCATGTTTTTCGGAATCTGAAAAAACCTGGTTTTACGAAAAAATTTCTTCGGGTGGTTTTGGCATCACCGGGTAAGTCTGTGCCGCACACACTCAACACTAAACCTTATTCTCATTTTCCAAAAAAAAAAAAACAGATGTAGTCGCGCTATGTTGGCCAATCGTATTTCCTATTGCTTAGGCCTAAATGGCCCTTCGTTTCTGTTGGACACGGCCTGCAGCAGTTCCATGTATGCGCTAGACTGTGCATTTACAGCGATACGAAATGGCGAATGCGACGCAGCGCTAGTCGGTGGAGCTAACCTTCTTATGCATCCGTATGTTACATTGCAGTTTGCCAGGTAACAGGTCAGACGTACACGCGAAAAAACAACAAATTACACAAAACTCTTTCACATCGATTCAGATTGGGCGTTCTGGCGCCGAACGGCTATTGCCGACCATTTGACGTTGATGCCACCGGCTATACACGGTCCGAAGCCATATGCGTTCTATTCCTGCAAAAGGCCAAAGATTCCAAGCGTATCTATTCAACGGTTGTCTATTCGAAAACCAATTGTGACGGTTACAAGGCGGAGGGCATTACATATCCGTCGGGCATAATGCAAGAGCGGCTGTTGCGCGAATTTTACCAGGACATTAAAATGGATCCGTCGTCATTGGCCTACGTTGAGGCACACAGTACCGGTACAGTTGTCGGTGATCCAGAAGAATGTCGAGCGCTCGACAATGTATTCTGCAAAGGTCGAACAAAACCGCTAATCGTCGGATCGGTCAAGTCAAACATTGGTCACACTGAATCGACATCCGGTGTATGTTCGATCGCCAAAGTTATTTTGGCCTTTGAAAGCGGCATGATTGCTCCGAATATAAATTTCACGAAAATTCGACCGGGTATTCCGTCGCTAGAGACCGGTCGACTTCAGGTCTGCACAGATGTTACGAAATTGGATGGGCCAATGGTTGGTATTAATTCGTTTGGCTTTGGCGGTGCTAATGCACATGCGCTGCTGCTGCGCAATCCCAAAGAGAAAATAAATAATGGAGCGCCACAAGATGATTTGCCAAGACTGGTGAATTGGTCGGGTCGCACCGAAGAAGCCATCAATGTGTTTATGGACTCAATGGTTACGAAACCGCTGGACGTAGAATACGTTTCGTTGTTGCACAGTACCCAGAGCGATGAAACGGCCGGCTATCTATTTCGTAGCTACGGATTGTTTACGCATAATATACAGGCGAATGCAACGTGTCTGGCCAAAGAAATGTCAAACTATACCGGCGTTAAAAGACCTATTGTATGGGTTTTCAGTGGCATGGGTTCACAGTGGACCGGAATGGGATCGTCGCTGATGCGGTTGCCATTGTTCAAACAGTCAATTTATAGGTGTCATGATGTTTTGAAACCGCTTGGATTAGATCTGATCGATATCATTACGTCTTCGGACACAAAAACATTTGACAATATTCTGCATTCATTTGTTGGCATTGCTGCGATTCAAGTGGCATTAGTGGATATTATGAGAACGCTGAATATGGAGGCGGACTACTATATTGGACATTCAGTTGGTGAGCTGGGCTGTGCTTATGCGGACGGATGCTTTACACCCGAACAAATGGTGCTGTCTGCATATTCCCGGGGAATGGCTAGTTTAGAGACGAAAAAGATTCGTGGATCAATGGCAGCCGTTGGACTTGGTTACAAAAGAATACGAAATGTTTTGCCGCCATCAATTGAATGTGCCTGTCATAATGGACCGGATTCGTCGACAATTTCGGGACCCGAAGCCGATATTACCGCATTCGTGGCGGATCTCAAGAGGGACGGCGTCTTTGCAAAAGAAGTACCTTGTTCGAATATTGCCTATCATTCAAGATACATTGCCGATATGGGACCGAATCTTTTGGCTCGACTAAGCAAAGTGTTGCCAGAGCCAAAGCGTCGATCAGCGAAATGGTTGAGTTCGAGTGTGCCGAAAAATCGATGGGATGCCGAAGAAAATCAATTCAGTTCGGCTGAATATCATACGAATAATCTGTTGAGTTCGGTGCTGTTTGAAGAGACTTCGGCCATGTTACCACCGAATGCGTTAACAATTGAGATTGCACCGCATGGTTTGTTGCAGGCAATATTGAAGAAATCGATGCCAAACGCAATGCATGTGCCGTTGACGCAACGTGGCAGTAAGGACGGTGTTGTGTCCTTCTTGAGTGCGTTGGGAAAGTATGTAGGACAGAAATTGTAGGACTGATTAAACGGAACGCAATCTAATTCATTTCTTTCACAACAGATTATATTTGAACGGACTAACGATGCCAATCGAGCGACTATATCCACCCGTTCAGTTTCCAGTTTCACGTGGTACACCAACAATTTCGCCATTGGTTCGATGGGATCACACCGAAGATTGGTTCATCACCAGATTCGAACTACAACGATCAACGCGAAGTGGCGAACGAAAGGTTAAAGTCAATCTGTCCGACCAAGACTATGACTATATTGCCGGTCACGTTATCGACGGTAATTCATACTAACAAATAATCTGTACGTAACTTCGGAATACTAAAAAAAGTTTAACGCATGTCCATAGGTCGTTGCCTCTTTCCGGCTACCGCCTATCTACTGTTGCTCTGGGAAACACTGGCCATGATGAAGGGCCCCTATTTCTTTGACATGAACGTTGAATTCGAAGACATCCGTTTTCTTCGAGCAACAGCCATCCAGAAAGGTGTTAACGTCGAGCTAACAATCATGATTCACACCGGTACCGGACGCTTTGAAATAACCGAAGGAAAAACGGCCGTTGTCACTGGTTTCATACGTGAAGTTGAAAATCCAAAACCGCTTACACATCAATCACCACTGGCCAAAACCCAATTTCCCATGATGGATCATCGAGATTTCTATAAAGAGCTTCGGTTGCGTGGCTATCATTACAGCGGAGCATTCCGTTCGGTCGTTCAAGCACGTGGTGACGGTTTAAGTGGCAAAGTAAAATGGGACCTGAATTGGGTATCGTTCATGGATTGTCTATTGCAAATCAATATTCTGGGCAAAGATTCACGATCGCTTATATTGCCGACACGTATACAAAAGATGCGCATCAATGCCAAAGAACATATGGCCTACACCGAGAATCTAGATCCGGCAAATCCATGCTTTGACGTACAAGTGTGTCCGAAACTGGGTATACTAACATCGGGTGGCATTGAAATTGTTGGCATGACAACAAGCCCGGTAGCCCGCCGTAAACCACCCGGTCTACCGGTACTCGAGAGCTACAAATTCATTCCGCATTTGCCGTCGCCAAAACTTTCGAAATCGGATGCAATTCGTGCATGCGTTCAAATTGCATTGGAAAATAATCCGGTTCTAAAGGTGAAAGTTGTAGAAGTTGATCATGATGAAAATTGCACAACAATAACGCCACTGTTTGAAAGTGCATTAAGTGATTTGCCATTGATTACCGCCGATCTTATGCTGCTGACCAAACAAGACTTAGCACTGGGTAAAGTGCACGTTGAAGACGGAAATCTTTCTACGCAGTCTGGTTGTTTGTTTGTCATCCTAAGCAAAGCGCTGTCACGACCGGGTGTGCCCGAATCGGCATTGAAAAGTATGAGCGACAAAGGTTACATGATCTCAAGAGAGAGTCCCGATTTAATGGTGTCGAGTATCGAAGCACCAATTGGATTACAGTTAATTGCCACATTTCCAACGGAAGATGAGACGATTGTTGTATTTCATCGTTTGCGACGTAAACTGGCCGATTTGCCGATCATTGTCAATATTTCCGATGCAGACAATACATTTGATTGGCTGGAAAAGTTAAAGGTGTCGATAAAGGAAAATCTTGTAATTGTGGTGGCACAAAGCCAAAAGTTATCGGGCATTATTGGTTTGATTAACTGTATACGAAAGGAACCGAATGGTAATCGTGTGAGTGGGGTATTTATTGATGATGAGTCGGCACCGATATTCGAGTACAAAAATCCATTTTATGGTAATCAATTGAAATTGGGATTGGCCATTAATGTGTATAGGAATGTGAGTAATAATTATAGAAATCGCAACAAGCAACATAGTGTGGTTTGTTGTTGGTCGTAATCGATGCGATGTTGCTAAAGCCGATACTTCCTAGAGACGCTGCCGGTACACAATATTGTAAAATGCGCGTGACGCGATGCAGGCACAGCGTAAGCGCAGTGCTTGTGCAAATACAAGCGCTGTGTGAACAAACGGTAGCGCATGCGTATCGATTGCGTCACTATATAAAATAGTATCATATGCAATAGCACGTAACTAACGCTGGCGCTGTTCATCGTCTATATATATCACAAATACACAGAAATATTGTAATGACAAAAGACGATTTTTCGTTATCACGCGATCGCGCGCGGCGAATGTCTAGAAAATAATGCATGAAGTCGGTTCAATATTTGTAACGTGCAGCGCCAGCGCTGTTGCATTGTGTTTAAGATGCGGTTATATTGCGCTATTTTTACGTACCTACCGGAACGGTACTCAATAAAAGTCTAGACCAAGTCAGCTTACGACTTCTTTGCAAGGTCTCTTCTTATTCGTATTGCGACAAAACATCCAACAAACAAACCCTCTGAAAGCTTCTATACGAGTATATCATAAGTGAAGTACGATTTTAAACTGCCAATCACTGGTATAACTAATTTTTTGAATATAGGGAAAATGGGGCAGTTATCGTCACACAGAATTGTTACAAAACATTCCCGAGCGGCCACGAAGCGACCATTGTTTCGGTAACGTGCTGCAACGTGGCGATCTTTCAACATTGCAATGGATCCAAGGATTCATCGATACGACCAAGACAAACGATGTCGTCAACGTGCAGTATGCGTCGGTGAATTTCCGTGACGTTATGTTGGCAACGGGTCGATTGTCTGTTGAAGTTTTTGGAACCAGCCGTCTGGATCAGGAATGTATACTCGGCTTTGAGTTTGCCGGTGTTAACAAGAAAGGCGACCGATTAATGGGCACTATTATATCGGGCGCCATGGCAACGCATGTTGTTCCCGCCGATTATCTGGTATGGAAGGTACCAGACAACTGGTCACTTCGCGAAGCAGCCACGTGCCCGGTCGTTTATATGACCGTTTATTCGGCATTTTTCTTTTCGAATCCAATTAGTAAGGGTAAATCGATTTTAATTCATGCCGGAAGCGGTGGCATTGGTTTGGCGGCCATACGCGTAGCTTTGGCATATGGAATGGAGGTGTTTACAACGGTGTCGACGCCGGCAAAGAAAAAGTTTATCATGGACACATACCCTAAACTAAAGGGTGAGTTTTCAACGTATTCATTTTAGTTTTCAGTCTCTCTTTGAAAAACTTGATTGTCTATGGTGTTTCACCGTTTAACAGTGGTGCAGCATGTAACCATATTGAAACAAAGATATATTGTGGACCTCTCAGTCTTCTCCCCAATTTGATAATTTAAAAGTATAAGACCTGTTTCGTTCTTATGCTCTCTCTCTCTCTCTCTGTTCCTATCTTTCTATATGACAACAACTCTTCTCTCTTTACCACCGCTCACCCATGCGCATCCATATTCGATTACAGAGTCAAACATTGGCAACTCTCGTGATTGCTCCTTCGAAACAATGATCAAATTACAAACCGACGGAAATGGCGTCGATTACGTTCTGAACTCATTGTCCGACGACAAACTGCACGCATCGATTCGCTGTTTGGGTCGCGGCGGTACCTTCTTGGAAATCGGCAAATTCGATTTGGCCAATGATACAAAAATTGGGCTGGGCCACTTTTTGCGTGAGGTCAGTTTTCGATCGGTGCTGGTCGACAATTTGTTCATCGCAGAGCCAGAAGAACGGCTACGAGTCTACGAAATGGTGCAGAAAGATTTAAAATCGGGCATTATCCAGCCACTGCACTCAACCGTTTTCGATGTGAATGAATTGGAAAAGGCGTACAGATACCTGAGTACGGGCAAACATGTTGGCAAAGTTGTGATTAAAGTGCGTGACGAGGCAACGTCACCGATGACGGTACCAATAAAGGTGTTACCGCGTTGCTACTACGATCCGAAACTAGTGTACGTGATGCCCGGCGGTTTGGGCGGCTTCGGACTGGAGCTGGCCGATTGGATGGTAATACGTGGTGCACGTAAGTTTGTGCTCAGCTCAAAACGTGGCCTAACAAAGTCATATCAATCCTACCGAATTAAGTAAGGTTTTTCAGGCATTATTCTCCAGAACACTGTCTATCTGTTTTTTTTTCTTACCATCCTTACGCAGAATTTGGGAGAGCTACGGCGCAACGATTCAGGTGTGCACCGCTGACATTACAACGCGCCACGGTTGCGAAGAACTTTTGCGAACGGCTTTGAAATTGGGTCAAATTGGTGGCATATTCAATTTGGCCGTTGATCTACAGGATGGCATATTCGAGAATCAAACCACCGAACAATTCCGAAATTGTTTTGCACCAAAAGCAACGGCAACCAAGCATCTGGATGATTTGTCACGGAAAATGTGTCCGATGCTGCGACATTTCGTCGTGTTTTCCAGTGTTTCTTGTGGACGCGGTAATGCCGGCCAAAGTAACTATGGTATGGCCAATTCGGTGATGGAACGAATTATTGAGCAGCGGTACGCATGTGGACTGCCGGCCAAAGCAATTCAATGGGGCGCCGTTGGTGAAGTTGGACTAGTAGCCGAAATGGCCGAAGATAAGCTTGATATGGAAATTGGCGGTACACTGCAACAGCGTATATCATCGTGTTTGAACGAATTGGATACGCTGCTTACGACCGACGATCCGATTGTGTCCAGTATGGTGGTGGCCGAAAAACGCATTGGAGCCGGCAACAAGGGAAATCTCATCGAAAGTGTACTGAACATTATGGGTATCCGAGACATTAAGGCAATATCGATGGCCGCATCATTGTCAGAGGTGGGCATGGATTCGTTGATGGCCGTCGAAATTAAACAAACACTGGAGAGAGAATTTGAAATTTTCCTAACGCCACAAGACTTGCGAGCGTTGACATTTACGAAACTGCACGAGTTTGCCGATGCACGGAACAAAGACGGTGCGGAGAATGTAAAATTGAAATTGGCCAGCGAAAATAAAACGGTCGGATTCAATTTGATGCTACGCAATTTGGGCAACGAAGCGACAAGCGATCAGACCGTATTGCGAGTGCATTCGAAAAATAATTCAGAGAAAATCAATTCATGTGTATTAATGCTGCCCGGAATCGAAGGCGTTGCTGGCAATGCTTGGCATAGTATTGCGACGAAAGTTAATTTGCCAACGTTCGTACTTCAATTGACGAATACCGTTAAGCTGGAGACAATTCGTGAGATTGTTGATTGTCTATCAGAGGTATGTGTGTCGCTCGTGTCTGAAATATTTTAATAACTGTGTTCTCTTTTTGTTTCTCTATGATGGCGACACAGACAATCAAAACGCTGTTCAACAAAAAAGAATTCTTCTATTTGGTCGGCTATTCGTTCGGTTCAGCGATCATGATCGAATTGGCACGCATTCTGGAGGATTGCGGTATGATTGGACACGTTTTGCTCATTGATGGATCACCGTCATTCTTGAAACAATTGAGTACGGCTAAAATATCGACGGAAATTACCGAAGAATCGATACAGCTTATGTTGACCATTGCAATCGTTCAAAATTTGTTTCCCGACGAAAATATCGAGGAAATGGTTGCCAAATTGATAGCATGTCCAACATGGGACGAAAAGGTGACGAAACTCGTTGAATTCGGCAAAATAAGCAATTCTGAGTATTCGTCGAATTATTTACGTTCAATGACGTATGCGATGTTACGTCGTGTAAAAATGGTTTTGGATTATGATACGAAAAATGTGAAGAAGATTAAAACGGGAATTACGTTGGTGCGGCCAACCGAAGTGGCGGTCGTCGAAATTGACGAGGACTACGAATTATCCAAATATACGGAGGGCAAAGTTAAATTGAAATTCATCGAAGGCAATCATATAACGATGTTGGATAATAGTAAATTGCCGGATGTGATTAACGAATGTGATCCGAATTCGGCATCGGATCGAAACTTTATGGATTATATTGCATCCGGAAAGAATACGTAGGATACGTATGACGTGTGAGTTTCTGTTATTTATTTCCCTTGATTTTAGGTATATAATGACATAAATAAATTAATAGTTGCGTGACGTAGTTTGTAATTTTGTGTGATTTGAGTGAAATAAAAATAAAAAAATTAAAAATAAATTGTTTTTTGTTTTAAGGGATTTTTTACGAGAGTCAACTGCCATAAAAGCTTTAGCAGTAGTTGGCAGTCTGAGAACATCTGCATATATGGTCACACATATCGATCCTTTGGTCTGCTATATCCATACCGGAATCCACTACTTTAATTATCCACATATAGATCACAGACTACGTTGCCCTGTTAGATCTCTGTATTTATTGAAAAGCAGTGCAAAGTACCCTTGCTACCTTATATCGTTCTATTAGTGTATGGATACAATCCTCATAATTCCATGTCAAATCCAATATAGAAGCTATATTGTAAAAATCCAATGTCCAATCAATATTGGAAAATATCCATATAAAATCCAATATAGGGTCAATATTGGAAAAAATGGAGACACTTGGGTGCAACGACTATTTCTAATGACATTGACACCGATTTCACAAAGACATCAGCTGTCGGTTGATGTTCCCTCAATTTTAGCTGGAAGCTCAGCTACGTAAGTTGGATGGTCACAGTCCACAGTCCGCAGCAAAAATGTTTCCGTTGTGGTTACAGTAAACGAAACGGCAATCACGTAGATTAGTAAAAGATTTGAAGAATTAGAAAGTCGAATGTAGAAACTTTCACGATCTCGCCCAAAATCCGAGGCCAGTCGTACAGAATCACAGCAGTGAGCATATGACAAATGCTAATACCATTTGAAGTTTGGCAACAAAGCGAAAAACTATCGTCCGTCATGCAGTTAATCATTTGTGCGACCCATAGTGTTCTGGAGAAAACTGGAATCTAGCTACAATATGTTTTTGGATGTAATTAACAGACAAATTGTCGTATTCGAGATTTCTTATTGATGTGCATACGATAGCTCCCCATAGCATTGATAAGAAAACACATTACTGTGAAACATTACTTTCTTGACGAAAAGGGCGAGCGACGAAACAGTCATGCGAGCAGAAACGATGCAGTCATGCGGAGAGTTATTTGTTGTCACTATACATTTTATGTAAACGTTTCGTATGCACGCATTTTAAGCGAATTCGAAGATGTAACCGTTCTTACATAAATGCGCAAAGCAACGAATACGATTAAGCATCATATCGTCACGAATGGTCTGCCGACATTTCACCATGCGCGTAGACTTTCAGCTGATAAATTAATGGCGGAAAGAACGAATTTCGGCACTTAATGGATCACGGTAAATGTAGTTCGTTAACCAGCAGCTGAGCTCGGCCGTACGATGACGATCACTCACTGAATAAACTAACCGTTCCCGATCGATATACGGTGCGTCGTATGTACAGGATTTTACTACACGCCAAGAAGGTTTCCTCGGTGATCGATTTGCAAACGAAGAAGCCAATATGCCGAAATCGGCAATTTCGATCCCATTCATGCTATTTGATTTTATGTACATGCGGTGTTTGCAGAGCTGGGCATGAGTACTTTAAAAAGTACGTATAACCCATAAGTACGAGTACTTTTAAGGAGTACGAGTACAAGTACTTAAAATTACTAGTACGAGTACCACTCATTTTCCCATGAGTACGAGTTTTTCGAAAGTACTCGAGTACAAGTACTCAAGTACAAGTACTCGAGTACAATTTGGTAGTTAAGCCAACTCAACGGACCGAACATTGATTAGATTAGACCCGTGCCACCATCAATTGGCAATCGATATTGTCTTACAATAATCGACTGATATTCACGAAGGAGAGGTATTACCTATTCTGAATATTTCGACCGAAGAGTCGTATGTCGTATTCGAGATTTCT
>JANTEX010234258.1:0-13198 GCA_024741295.1 Macrocera vittata | reverse complement strand
TTTTGACAGAGTTGATCATAAGATCATCAAAATTAAAAAACAACAAATGTCGTAAAAACACCTTTTATTTCCTTACAAAAAAATTTTTTTTTTTAAAATATTTTTGCTAAATGCATTTCGGTAGATTGCTCTACCATTTTCAATAGCATACCTACGATAAGATCATCGTTAAAAAATTGGAATTAATTGGTGTAACACACATTCATCACTCATTCACTCCTTGACTGGATTCAATCCTATCTTACCAACCGTTATCAATACGTATAGTGACGTCATTTCAGATTTCCCTCAGGGGGCGGGGAGGGCATCGACAGATCTTAGGGAGCAAAGTTAAAATTCCTTAATTTTTGTTTTAGAATTGTCATTCTTAGAGGAGAGGCATGATTATTATTGACGGAGACAGGAGGCGCTTCTAGCCCCCTTAGTTGGCAACCTGTTCGAAACGGAAAGACTGGTGTTGTGCGTGGTAGTCGATATAGAGAGTGCATTCGATAATACGCTTAATGATCGCAAATGTACCGAAAATGTCAGCAAATTGAACCGGAAATAGTTATATACGCTTAGTGATCGCAAATGTACCGAAAATGACAGCAAAATGAACCGGAAATAGTTATAAAGGATCCGGAAGTTAGCGAAAATTGTGCATAAGTGACCGGAATTGAAACGGAAGTAATTGGATAGTGACCTGAAACAAAAGTAAACGGAAGTTAAAGGAAGGGACCGAAAGTGACACGTAAAGGACGGTAATTTTCGGCCCATTCTTCCCCTTCTGGTCTCATTCGGTTCCCTTTCGGTCACTTTTGGTCCGCTTTCGGTCACCGTCAATTATGGTTCATTTTCGATGACTTCCGGTTCTTTTTGGGCACTTACGGTTGATTTTCGGTCACTTCATTTAATATAATTTGTTTTGACTTTCAGTTGACTCTCGGTCGGTATCAAGTCACTTCCGGTTGATTGTCGGTTACTAACGCTCAATTTCCAGTAACTGCCGGTTAATTAGCCGTCGATTCCACTGACTTTTAGTCGATGGTCACTTCCGGTCCTTCTTCGGTCACTTACAGACTATTTTCGGTAAATTACTGTCAATTTTCAGTTAACTTCCGGCCTTTTTCGATCACTTCTGGACGTTTATTGGTCAATTTCCGGTCATTTTTTGTCGATTTCTGATAGTTCCGATCCATTTCCAATGACATTTGTTCTTTTTTTGTCACTTCCGGTCGATTTTCGGTCACTTTATTTTATTGACTTCTAGATCATTTACAGGTACTGTCGGTCGGTTTGAAGTCGCTTTCGGTTGATTTTAGGTTACTTACAGTCAATTTCTGGTGACTTTCAGTGGCTTTCGGTTAAATTTGTCCTATTTCGCCAACTTCCGGTTAATCTCTGGTTACTTCCGGTCACTTGTAGACTCTTTTCGATGAATTACTTCCGATCGATTTTTGGTCACTTCCGATCAATTTTCGTTCCTTTTTGTCGCTTTATTTTCTCGTCTCCTTCCGGTCTCTTTTGATTCGTGTAATTTCTGATGGTCTATCTTTCTGGTTACTTGCGTTACTTCCGGTCCATTTCGGTCACTTCCGGTCACTTCTGATCAATTTTCGGTTTCTTTCGAACACTTCCGGTCTATTTCTGTTCAATTTCCCGTAGGTGGAGTAGTTTCGACACGTTGAACTTTCTTAGGGGGGTTTTAAGACGATTCCAGCAAAAAACATTTCTTTTGGTTCGCTCGATTATCAATGTTTTCTTTTTCACACCTATTGATTTTAAGGTCGTGTTTTGAAAAAAACGACTTTTATTAGAAGTTTTTTTCCCTCATAATCGGATTCGATTCTGGTTTTCACAGAAGTTGTCGAGACCTAAAAAAATGTGCAACCCAAAATTTTAACCCGATCCGACTAAAACTTAGGTGCTCTCGAACACCTATGTTAAAAAAAAACGATTTTCGTTCTACGATTTTTTTTCCTAATTATCGGATTTGATACTAGTTTTCACAGAACTTGAAGCGACCTAAAAGAAAATGCGCAATCCTTAATTTGAGTCCGGTCGGACACAAACTATGGGTACCTCTCTAACACCTATTTAGAATATTAGGGAGCCAACAAAGAGCTATATTGTAGATCTACTATTTTATGTTTTTTTGAAGTTCTATGAAATTCATAACATTTTAATGTATTTAGTATATACGAGTAAACGATATATACTGTAATAGAAGTACCGCGTCCAGTGGGCAGCTTTTTTTATACATTAAAGAGTATGTATTGTACATTAGTTAGATCAATTTTGAAATATGTCGTATGAAGTCCAGGTTATGCATATTTCACGGATTGATTTTGCTTTACGCGATTTACTTCAATCGCAATGATTCTCTCCAATATCGTTGTCGAAGTTGCATGTTTTCGGATATTGGGCGTTGTAGAACGTAGACCTCTTTTATTTCTTTGGGTTGATTAAGATGTTTTACTTACCACCATTGCTAGATTTGTCAAAAATTGGATTGTATAAAATTTTGAAAATTAAATATTCAATTGTAACTCTTATTTGTAAATTTGGTCATTTAGGCTTAAGCTAGTTGACACATAAAAATATAATTAATGACAACTCTTAATGGTCTTTTTGATAGACTGTTTTTAAGTTATGAATTGAAGACAACACGTATGTAAAAGAGATAGGAACCCCATAACTATTAAGACGGTCAAAATTTATAAAAATAATTTTAAACCGAGAAATTCGTAAAAAAAATCGGGTAAAAATCGAAGGATGTGGCAACTTATATTAACGATATGGTCATCAATTTGTAATGGTCATTTGCCATAATATTGCTTCATTCATTCTCGATATAGATAAGTCATTTTTTATGCTTTTTACACTATGTACATAACGATGGAAAAGTACATCTTATTTCCTCTTTCTTATTGGTTATTCAAATGTGCAATTCCAACCGTAATATCCGTATAGCGAGTAAACTACAAGAATAAAATGAAAGGGATAATAATGCAAACATATTATGCAAAACATGCGGGCGATAACGATATTATATATATATATATATACAAGAAACTGCAAATATTTACGGGATATATTAAATGTCATAAAATGATAATGGCATGGTGCACAATAATAAGTTATTATATTCCCCATTAAAATTTAGGACATGTGATATTATGAAATAAAAATACTGAATTTCATATCTTTCGGGTTAAATGAGCCTTAACCAAGAACATCATTGTGTAATCAATGTTGCATACCAAATATCTTCTTTTTTTATTTAATATATACATAAATATATAGGTAAACACAGGGTGTTTTCCAGTGGCGCGGCGTAACCATAGGATCTTGGGTCCTTCGGAGCAATTCAAAATTGGAGATCCTCCTTTAAGTTAATCTTGAGTGCGTCATATGAACGATTTTGGACTGGAGTATTTAAAAAAAAATACAAGAAAGTGTAGTCTGGGATCCGTTCGTCTAGCTCAAAATACCGCCACTTTTGTTTCAATATTTCTCATTCACTTAATAATTTCAATGTTGAGGTTTCGCAGTTAAAGATTAGGCAGCGAAGTCTTGAATCACCCAGTAAACTGAATGTGCCTTTGGCCATCCGGACAACCAAAGTTTATAGAAGAAAAGCAATATGTATAATTGTGACTATATATAGGAATTTAATATAAACGTTGTGTGAATTCAAAAGTAGGAGCCAAATAAAATAAAAATCCAATTTAACACGTTATCAATATATATTTATAGAGTTAAACATACATTAAACAACATATATATTAAACTACCATTAATCTTGGTTCATTTTTTATTCGTATTTAAAGGGAAAAAAATCAAGACAACAATAATAGCTAGATAATATAAAAGAATAATCGTAATATGGACGCCTTTTTTCGTGGCCATCATTTACTCCATACGTATCATATCCATTCCGAAATAGTAAAATATATACTTCAAGAATCGAGTTCATGATTTATTTAATATGATGCCTTAGGGCAAGAAGAGTTTTTCCTTCTTATTTCTTTTGAATAAACAAAATTATCTCTTATTTAAGCAGACATAATATACCATGTGTACATGTATATACGTATATAAGAGAACTGATAGAAAATACGAAGCCCTTTCCGTTGGAAAAATAAACTTTTTTTTTGTCAACCGCAGCGTTAAGTTTTCTTTTTCTCGATGCCTATATTAAGATGAATGAATTCAAAACATATATAGATATATAACTATATATATATAGTATATATGTATATATTGATTGCAAAAAAAAGTCTGAAGAATGAATATAAAAGGATGTTTACAGGACCAGAATAACTGAAGTATGTTCGGATATATAAACGGGTACGTACATACATGTATTTTTAGATGCCAAAAAATCATTTATTTTCCATATAGAATTTTTCTGCGATCCGAATTCAATTTCATTTTATCTCTTTTGTATTTTAGATATTATATGTAGGTATACTCGTATATAAAATAAATGAATGTGTGCGCTAGTTTGGGTGGGATAGCTTTCACTTGTTTATTCGGTATTAATAGTGAAATTGATATAGAATTTGGTTCATGAGTTGATAAAGTTTTATGTAACGAGATCCACCATAGAAGGAAAAAAAATCGAAAAGGTACAAGGCAAAGGGTTAGTTATTTACTGATTGTGTTGGTATTATTTGGTATTGTTTGGTATTATCATAGATAAACTATAAACTATATATAGTTTATCTATGGTATTATTTAGTAGTACAACTACAAATTTGGTATTATTTGATGTTACTCGTCTTATTTAGTATTGATTGGTATCGTTTGGTATTATTTGGTATGTTTTGGTATTTTTCGTATTTTTAGTGTTATTTGGTATTATTTGGTATTTTTAGTATTACATACTTGTTAGTACGCAACATACAGTTTTTTCCTATATATATTATAAAAGCTAATGTTAACCATGTACCTCTTCTTTTTTTCTTGTATTGTTGCTGACGTTTTATAAATTGTGTGTTGAGAGAGAAAATAGATGTTGGACTCGACCAATGAGTTGAATGACTTGCAGGATTGATTTTAAAGGCGAAAATTTTTTAAGTATAGACTATTTCAACTTACATTTGATTTGACAGTGTTTTTGTTGGATACCAATATATCGACTTTTACACGTGAAGCTTAGAATTAGTATAGAAACGTTTTGCATGTGTTAATTTTGGAACTCGACATGCACAGTAGGGTGGATTAATTTGCTAAACTATTTTTACCAGAATCAGGCACCCTCCAATTTTTTCAATATTTTGTATAATAAATAATTCCAACTGAACGGTGAATCACAAAATAACGCAATTCATCTTAACATTTACGCGAAGGGCTATGGTTTTTTAAAATGAAATTAAATCTCCTTAAAAAGTTCATTTGATAATTTATTTTAGACAAAATTTGAGAAAATTAAGAAAATACCTTCCTCTTTTGAATTTCACCCGGTAAATATGTAGGTCCAAATTGTCGCTAATTTTTTTATGACTTTAGATTTGTGTAGGTAATTATTTTATTACTTTTTCAAAATTGTATACTATGTTAAAATTGCTTCAATAAGAGTTATTTTTAGTTGACGCGTGTTTTTATCAATAATGCAATTCTATGTACTTAATCTAGAATCATTATTAGGCAAAACGTGGCAAACACACATAAAATAAATAAAATAAAATTGTTTTTCGTTTTTTTTGGAAATAAGACACAAAACTTTAAGGAGCACTTTAAACAAGTACTTAAAATATTCTGTTGGGTTCATTTTACCAAAATCACTGATACATTTCAGGCTATCGGTCTGAATACGGACTTTTCAACATGTTTGTCTGCCACTATATATTATGGCCATAGACAATCTTCGTCCATCCAAAAACACGTGCAAAATGGTTCAATTTGAATCGAATATCGAATGAGGTTTTTAAAATTAGCCATATTATTAACTCTCCTTTCTTGATAAACAGTCCGGATGCAAAAAAAAAGACAATCTGTGATATTAAGTTTCGTTCCCAAGCCATAAATAAATAAATAAAAATATTTAGACAAAATAACAACGCTGCTTAGTACTCACACGTATGACCATCTCGTATGAGTTGTATTCAACATCCGTAAGGTTGCAGCCGGACACATCTTTAACACATTGTGCCTGTCACAAATATATAAGTTTTAACACACGCAATTTACGTTCAATCATCATAACACACAAAATAACAATATAAATTCAATTCAAACTATAAATTCAAACGGGAAGTCAACAAGAAAAGATGAAAATCAAAAAATGTAGCTTTTTATTTTACCGTTTTACAACAAATTTTCACCCAACGACTTTTCCGCACTGAAAACTGACTTGCCACACACTCTGCGCAGTGCCAGTGAGCACTGAGCACAAATCCTAAGCGCGCTTTTGTAATATAAATAATTCTCGCTTTACCTACTTTAGCGCAACGTGTGTTCATTCTCAACATTAAGATACATATCAACCTGACAAATGTCAAACACGACACAACTTTTTTTTAATAATTTTTTTTTGTTTGCTTGTTGTTTGCGATTCACAAAATTTATCGGTCAATTGCTGTAAATATGTTTCTTAATTTTAATTAACAATTTTAATACAAAATTAATTCGTGTATATTAACTTAAAGTGTCGTGTTACATTTGTGTACATAATTTTATGTATTTAACAGGTAAATATTCAACCGATTTATCACATTTCAATCAGCCGAACCTCTGATTGTTCTTGCTTCCAAAAAACTTGATGACACTCTTTCAACCGAAAAACTAAAAGGTTATTGGACTTATTCTAATTGATTACCATCAGCATCAATTAAATCAATCCAATTTATATTTGTATGCAATACTTTTGATTCGAAACATCTTTCACATCATCAAAATCTGATCACTGATCACAGAAAGTAATATTTTCTGTTGCTGTGCAAAACTGTACACATAACGACCTTATAAACATCATGGTGTGTCTAGCTAGCTAGCTACATTTCAAGGATATAAAAATCTTTTTATTAACGAAATAATTGCAGTCTGGCATATTTTTATTCTGATATTAATATATATACATACTGATACATTCGCTTATCATAAGCTTGCTTTCAACAAAAATAGAAAAACTACAAAAAAAAACGAATAAACTGTATAATCTGCGCATCTTGCTTAGTTCATTTCAAAGGAAGATATTTACGTTAAGAAACCTTGTCACACGTGGCAATTTGTTACTGGATATCCGTATAGCATTCATATATTGTACTCAGTTAATACAATTTATGCCAAATCGCACAAAATTCGTGCAGACAGGTACCTTTTTTTTGTTGTCGTTTTAAATGTGCCACCAGAGAAATATATGTGTGAACAATATCTAAACTTTTTGTTTTTTTTTTTTTTTAAATTGGCTAATCGTACGTCAGTAAATGTTTTGTGTGTATATAGACCTAATCTTTGCTCTCTTATCTTGACGCAATAAATCGAGATATTTATTAGAAACAAAAAATAATATTTTCTATACTGTCAGCTGGTCAGAGATAATACTTAATAATTTATCGCCGAGATGTCGAGTATTTGTGTTCGTGTACGTTTCAATTGGCAAGATTTTGTAAGATCAAATTGATTTGCCTATCGCTATTTGTTTTAATTTATCATTTAGAAAATATTTTATACATCGGAAATAATAAATGTATGATGGTTTCAAACAGAATTCTATGACAGACATCGTTTGGCATTAAAATGATTCAAGGATATGGACCGGTAACACAAGCTCTCTTGGGCACATTATTAACATGGGGCCTCACAGCACTCGGATCGGCAATGGTTGTATTTCTACGTGGCAATCAGGTAACTATACTACTAACTACCGTCTCATACATTGTGTTCATTCAATTTTTAAAACGTATCGTTTACACAGAGAAAATCGCTGGACATTGCCTTGGGATTTGCGGCCGGTGTTATGATTGCCGCCTCATTCTGGTCACTCTTAGCGCCGGCCATTGAATTGGCCGAAACTTCAGGAACGTATGGCAAAAAAGGCGAATACGCATTTTTGCCGGTGGCCGGTGGTTTTCTGCTGGGTGCATTTTTTGTATTTGGCACCGACAAAATTATCTCATATCTTGGTATTAATAGTCCGCACATGATGATTGGTATGAACAAAAACCTGAACGGCCATTCATGCGAATAGGTGGTAATGTTCTATATTTTGTTTCTTCGCTTAGCATTAACACATCCAAACAAAGATAAGGCTGAAATTGCACTCGATGATACCGAAAACAAATTTCAAATCGACCAAAGAAGGCAAACAAATGGTAGGTCACATAACATTGAATTGAAAAATAACGAAAAAAGAGTTACATCTTGTTTTCATTTTGGTTGTAGAACACCGAACCAGTGAGTCAAATGATTTTCCAATGGATAGTTTTACAGATTGCTTGAATCAACAGCATTCAACTACTCGCAAGAGAAAGCAACGGGATGACAAGAATAGAGTAATTTCCAAAAAAAAACTTGTTTTCGCATATAAAAGTGCATTATGTCATTAATCGGTGTATTCGTTATGTTCTCTCTTTGGAAAGGATGTAGAGGCAACCGAAAGCCAAGAAAGTATTAATCGACGTAATGCTTTATCACAATGGAAGCGTATAATACTCTTAGTCATAGCTATCACCGTGCACAATATTCCAGAAGGACTGGCTGTTGGAGTTAGTTTTGGTGCTATTGGTACAACCGAATCGGCAACTTTTGAGACGGCCAGGTACAAAGATAGTTTTTTTCGAAAAAACTGATTTCTTTAAAGCATATCCACATTCACATAAATAATGTAGATATAGACGCAAAATAACAACATCAATTTAATTTCACAAATAACAACACGAATTTAATTTCACACAAAATGTGAAATTGTATCTATAATGTTGAATGTGAAGACTTAAAATAGCAACACAAATAAATTTCACTTAAAATGTGAAATCTTAATGTACTGTTGAATGTATGTATAATAACATTAATAAATTTCACATCATATGTGAAATTTAATCTATATTGTAGATACAAACGCAAAATAACAGCACCAATTTAGTTTCACAAAAAAAAAGTTTTTTTTTATAATGTAGATAGAGACTTAAAAAACCATAACAAATTTAATTTCACATCAAATGTGAAATATTATCTATAATTATAGAAAGAGACGCAATATAACAACACCAATTAATTTGACAAATAATAACACGAATTTAATTTCACACACAATGTGAAATTTTATCTATAATGTTGAATGTAGATAGAGAGTCAAAATAGCAACACTAGTAAATTTCACATAATATGTGAAATTTAATTTATAATGTAGATAGAGACGCAAAATAACAACTCCAATTCAATTTCACATAAAAGTGAAATTTGTCTATAATGTATATAGACGCAAAGTAACAACACCAATTTAATTTCACAAATAACAACACGAATATAATTTCACACCAAATGTGAAATTTTATCTAAAATGTTAAATGTAGATAGATACTCAAAATAGTAACACAATTAAATGTCACAGAAAATTTGAAATTTAATCTTTAATGTAGATAAAGATGCAATACAACGAACAAATTTAATTTCACACAAAATGTGAAATTTTATCTAAATTGTTAAATGTGAAATCTTAATGTAATGTTGAATGTAGATAGATACTCAAAATAATAACATTAATAAATTTCACATCATATGTGAAACTTAATCTATATTGTAGATATAGACACAAAATATCAGCACCAATTTAGTTTCACAAAAAAGTGTTTTTTTTTTTATAATGTAGATATAGATCTATGCTAAATAACAACCCCAATTTGATTTCACATATAACAACACGAATTTAATTTCACATAAAATGTGAAATATTATCTATAATGTTGATTGTAGATGTAGAGACGCGAAATAATAACACTAATAAATTCCACATAAAATGTGAAAATAGATTATATAATGTAGATAGAACCGCAAAATAACAACACCAATTTAATTTCACATAAAAAGTGAATTTTTGTATAATGTAGATAGAGATGCAAAAAACTATCACCAATTTAATTTTACATCAAATGTGAAATATTATCTATAATTTTAGAAAAAGACGCAATATAGCAACACCAATTTAATTTCACAAATGACAACACGAATTTAATTTCACACAATATGTAAAATTTTATCTAAAATGTTGAATGTAGAGACTCAAAATAGCAACACTAATAAATTTCACATAAAATGTGAAATTTCTGTAATGTAGATAGAGATGCAATATAGCAACACCAATTTAATTTCACATAAAAAACTGAAATTTTTCTATAATGTAGATATAGACACAAAATAACAACACCAATTTAATTTCACAATAATATTATGTGAAATGAAATTGGTAAAATTTGACAGACCTTACAAACTTTTTTAACATTCACATTGTTTCTTATGTTTGTTGCAATAGAAATTTGGCTATCGGCATTGGCATTCAAAATTTCCCCGAAGGACTGGCCGTTAGTTTACCATTGCATGCGGCCGGATTTAGTATGATGCGAAGTTTTTGGTACGGACAACTATCGGGCATGGTTGAGCCAATATTTGGCATTTTGGGTGCTGTAGCGGTGACCGTTGCATCGATTATTTTGCCGTATGCATTGTCATTTGCGGCCGGTGCTATGATTTACATTGTTGCCGATGATATTTTACCTGAGGCACACACAAGGTACTTTAGGCCGGTCACTTTGCTTGGATATTAATAGCAATTGCATTCTTTTTCAGTGGCAACGGTGTTCTGGCGACGTGGAGCACAATTATCGGTTTTATCGTAATGATGTGTCTCGATGTTGGATTGGGATGAAATCGTGTATAGTTTAATTTGTAAATTATTTAAAATATGCAAAGTTTATGGGAGAATCATGGTTGTGTGTGTGTGTGATTATGTGTGAGAGAGACAACTTTTGGCTACCATAATAAGGTAATTTTTTATGATTTTTAGTTTTACATTTATACATTACATAAATGTATAAATATTTTTTTTTTATTGTTAATTTAATTAGTTATGTAAATTAGACTGACAGAAATTTCATTAGTTGACGAGTTACCAATTGCCAATATTTAATTGTTATTTTGTTTTTTTGAAACCAATGGTATATTTTGTCATTTTATTGAAATAAGTAATAGAAAGCATACTTTCAAATACATTGACTAAAATAAGTACAAATAATTTGCTACCTATGATGGTTTAAAAATTAGACATTCCTGGCAATTCCGGAAATCACTTGCAATCATAAGAATTCCAAGATTCATTCGAAAGTTATAATTTTTAAAAAATCATCCAAATTTCTATAGAATTTCATAAAATTTTCAACAAAAAATTAATTAATTAATTAAATGTTAATGAAACATTGATCTACTATTTGTAGAAATGTCGAGAATATGTTTTAATTTCTTTTGTTGAACGCTTTCGATATATTTTTTGTCGTTTCACCGCAAAACATTTAATTAACCATCAACAAAATAAATAACATTCTTTCAATAGTTTTGTTTTTGAGAAATACGAAAAATCAAACTATTACCACTGTTATGCATCTCTTTTAATGATTTAATTTTATTCTTATTTTATTAAATTTTTTAATCAATTAATTTCTGTGCAATTATTATCGTTTTTCCAAAAGAAAAAAAAGTTTTTAAATTAAAGAAGTCGTCCATTTCTTGCGAAGAATTTCTTACTCTATCAGTGCACACAGTTTTTAAGTAAGAAACGCATATATGGATTAAATTTAAAAATTAAGTAAAAATCTGAAAATCATAAAAAAAATCTTTTCATTATAATCGAATACATTTCGTACTTAATTAAGTAATTTATGAAAATAATACATACTTCAAGCAGCACAAATTTGTAACAAAAACTCTCCTATATAATATTTTTTTAAACCGCTACTATATATTTGTGTTCAAAAATATTAAAATTATAAATATCAAATTATATTATTGTTTTAATTTAATCTTCTTAAAAAAAAATACCAACAGAAAAATGATAAGAAAAAACATTTTATTTTTTATATATATACAGAATACATTTATTATATATATAAAGAAAATATTTTTTACGAACATTTCCACACAATTACAGCTAAATTACCGCCAAAGAATAAATATAAAATATTTTTTGTCTCGTGCGAAACCTCGAAACCGAATCCTTCGCCAACGACAACATGCCAATAGGTACCGAATTTTGTGTCCATTGTTTCTTTGATCGATTTGGCGGCCATCTGAAAAATTGTTTTTCCTATACCATGGTTATTTCAGAGTGTGTACCTTTTTGCAATAGATTACCTCATAGTTTGCGGCGAATTTTTCGCAAGCAGTGATGCTTAGTTCAACACATTCGTTTTTCATTTCTTCAATCATATCCGAATGCTAAATAAGAAATTATTTTCAATTGAAAAATAGGCTGGCTAGTGCGTGCGACAACTTTCACACAATGAAATAACTACTGTTGTACAAAAATATAACATACAAATACTAAAAATTTGATGCTCACGAAACAATTTTGTGAGCCACCCTAATTTCTTATCCGATTCGGACTTCTAATTCGCATTTTTTTTTTCGGTCTGTCCAATTTAAGTGAAACAAACGACTTCTGTAAAGACTAGAAGAACTAAATCCGATAATTAGAAAAAACAATCGTCGCACAAGTTGTTTTTCTTAATATAGTTCGACGGTTGGATACTGTTCTTGGGAGTGGATGTAGTTTCTGGATATAGGCCCCCTTAGAAGTAAACTTCAGTCACTCTATTTTGGTGTTCGACAAAGTGGAAGTCACAACTCTATGGCTGTGTGGCAGTTTGTAGTGCAGACCAGATGGGTTCATTACTATCGTTGCTTCAATGCTGAACACCCTCTTTAAACGAATTGGTTATTTTCTGAGGACAACTGGTGCTAACGCTCACCACACTGTATGGAGTAGCTCCGATATTAATGTCAGGAACATTGGCATTTATTTTGTCCGACGAGCTAGAGATTTTGCCAGATTTCAGCAAAAATAAATTATCTGAGAAGTGAAATTGTTTAAGTAAGAGACACAATCGGAGGAAGGAAATTCGACCGTACTAACAAGTTTAGTATCATAGGGTTGTCCCCTGGTGCCGATGACATTTGATAAAGGTTGGCTTCTGTAGAATATCGATGAAAATCAATATTC
>JANTEX010234147.1:0-13205 GCA_024741295.1 Macrocera vittata | reverse complement strand
AGCACTTACAAGGACTAAAGGATAAATTTTCATCATAGACGCAGTATATAATAGGAGTTTAGTCTATCACAACAGCCGGGTAAAGTGCTCCGATCGAACTGAAAAATTATACATAAATTTTGATAAGTACTCGACTAAGTAACGAAGACCAATCGAATATATATGTATGGTATCCGTACCATATTCCACTATACGTAATGTATATATACTTTGCATCGATTGTTTTTAATTGGCTGGTTTAACTAACACGTTTGAGGTTTTGTTAGAATACATATAAACCGGCGCTATATTGGCCGGAAATAAAGTAAATATTATGATTCAAAAAGACTTCTGTCAGCGATTGTGAACTTTTGATTGCATACAATTCCTCAGATGAGGTATATACTGATTTATATACGCAGATGCCGTTACCACATGTATATATCTGTCTATATGAGTATATTTATGAAGGATATATATACATAACTTATTGTCATGTGCTCTAGGGTTACTGATTTTCACATCTGCCGTTGAATATATTGCCCGTAACCAAGTATATATCGGTATATATTGGATATATACATATTTATGTGAAGAAATATACTAAACATGTTAACCGTTCAGTCTTAAAGGATCAAGAATAATCGATCCTAAACTTTTAGAGGTAAATAAACATATATACCTAAATCAACTATATATGGGTATTGGGTATATATCATTTACATATTTGTATATGGGAAGATATATACTTAATGCCTATATACAGTTTACTTTTATAGGATCCAGGATTGGTGATTCTATATTATTAGTGGTATATTCCTCCACAAGTATATATGTATATATGGGTATAATATATTCTCGACATAGAATGGAAGCTTATTCGCTTGGGCTACAATTTCCATTTCGCTATTCAGTTATGGCCGCAAAACGCTGTTTCGGCCCACCATGCAGAGGAAAAAAATCAAATCAACCTACTTCTTTATCAAACTTATCCGAACTCGGATTCGTTTCATTGACCCTGTCCAGCATGCATTTAACAGGTGGCACTATGTCATCTTTACCCAGACCATATCATTCACAACGAGGTTGGGTTGTGCGTGTGCCCTTAGTCATTTAAGTCCAATATATAGCTATGATAGATGCTCTGTATGGCAACGATTCCAAAACTTCGCACAATGTGCTGAATTCACTTCTACTTGCTATACCGATTGATGTTTATATAGAGTGATTGTTGCTCTGCTACCGAAACTAGTGGACGAGCGATCAAGAAATGATCGGGAGTGAGGGCCTCAAGATTGGCCGGACAAGTGGTAAGTGGGCTGAGTTACGTGAATAAAGGACGGCTTCTAGTTGGTGCAGCACCGAAGTCAGCTCTTCGAAGGTTTACACAGCTTTATTTAAACTACATCTCATGGTAGACTTTACCCCAACCTCCCGCTAGCTTCCAAAATGTGGCATACGCAGTGAAAAAGAAAAATTATCTTATGTTGTCATTAGCCAATATTTCGGCCATATCTTCAATGAACTTTGCTTTGTCGAATTCTGACGTCAAAGTTCGAACTACACCGACCAAATCGCTGTATACGACTGAACACAACGCACGCCTCTGCACGAAACGTCGAAATGCTGCCAGGAATACTTGCATCGATAAGTCACTGAAAAGCTAGATGTATCACTCGTGTAGCCAAACAAATGACATGTGATATGCAGCTGTTAAACGTCTTGATGTCTCGTCCCAAGTGATATTTAAATTGCAACGGGCCAGCTTAGTCAACGCCGGTATGTTTGAACGGCACGAGCGGCTTTGCACGACTGACCGAAAACTGTCCCATCAGTTGTGATTGAATAACAGATTTGTATCGATAGCAACGAATACAGCGACGGATATCGTTTCGAGCATTCAAGACCCAAAATGTCCGACGAAGGCCATGAAATGTAAGTCGATATGCATTGTCAATGATAAGCATGTCGTCCCATCGTGGAGACTAGCCAACCATGTAGTCAGTATGAAAGTCTTTGCTGTAATGGTCAAATGTGTCATCCAGCCGATTGGATCGAAGATTTTTGATTTACCTGATAATATCACTCGTTTGGATAATTTTTCAGTGATCGGCTCCAGTTGAACTTCGAAATTGAACTCGTCGATGCCTTGTTTGTCGATGTTTTCACCACCTGAGAGAAATATCCAATAATTCACCCTGTCGGTGTGATCTAGTAAGTAAAGCATCGTTCAACGAAAACCCATCAGACATGATACATGAACCATCGACAACGACTCGAACTCGAGTGGTGGTTGCAATCCGTGGCCAGAACAATCTTAAGACATTTCAATTTGCTTCGATGTTCGAATGAAATGTGTCCGACTCGATGAATTCCATGTTGCATATAATTGGTTCGTAAATCGGGGTTTTTGTTAAATCGATTAGTTAATGACAGTAGATGTAAGACATCCGTGGATCGTGATTGACCCAGAACGTAACATTGGCCTAAATCTTGCCTAAATGGAGTCGCACGGCGAAATGACCTGTGTGAGTCTCTTCATATTAACGTTTGCAGTATTCCTCATCCGGAGTAATTTGACGTTCGGTTGTTAGCTCTTCTAGTTCACCGATTTTCCTTAACGTAGAATCGATATCCATCATGATGACAACCCTCAGAAACAAGATAAGAGCCTTTCTGGACCACAGATTGGTACGTGCCGAATGTCTTCTTACAGTGACTTTCAATAAACGTCCGCTCCTAAGAACAAATAAATCGGAACAGGTGCTAATACTAAGTCGCTAAGCAAAAAAATGATTCAATTAAACTGAAAATTTGGGATACAAAATAGTAAAAAATGTGTAGATGGTGTTTTTTCAGAAATAATTTATCCGGGAAGGATAAAGATCTGCTCTTTCATCCTATCTCCAGTCGTTTAGAAGTTATTCGAAAAAGAAAATTAAAAAAAAGATCTCAAAATACATATTAGTAAATTCGGGCATCTGGGATTTATTTTTCGATAACCGGAGAGTTAAATAGCTGGGATAATTCTGGGTGGCGCAGACAAAACGTTTAAAATGTAATTCCGATGAAAATAGGGTCTTAGATAAGATTATCTTTGATTACTAGACTGGGATATCACAGGATAATTTAAAAAATCGGTCACCTGATTTTTTTTCTGGAAATGCTTAGTATCAAATTTGTGCATGTGGGATACAATTTCGGATAGTTTAAGAGCTAAACCAATGCTGGGTAGCACAGATGAAGCGTTTTGAGTGTATCTCCTGTTGAAATAAGGCCCTGAATAAGACTACACTCCTGGGCTCCTGGCTACTTTTATTCGGATCACATTTGATTCTACTTTCTGCTATTGTTCAACCCACCTTTTTTAGGTAAGTCTTTATGTGTCCATGGGTTTCATAGACTTAGCGGCAAATTTCGAACCATGAATTAATTTGTGTTAAACGTTTGCTATGCGAATGTCGGCAATGTATGTCCTAAAATTTATGAACTAAGAGGTAGGTTCAGGAACATAAATGCGCATGAAACATATCATTCTAACGCTATGGTTAATTTTTCTGATGTTCATGTTCATCGCGATGACAGAGAAGAACGCTGCAGAGGTATAGGCGTGTCTATTTACGCTTTAAATAATATCGGGGAAAATAATGATGAAAGTTATCCTTAGGATGGTGTTGAATACTTAGCTATTGAATAGATATTTCAGCAGTCGAGATTTTAACGAAAATCTTTTGTTGCGTGCGACTGAAGCTTGTTTAAAAGGTCGTCTGAGCTCATGTGGTGCTTGATATCCCGTTGTTTGAATGACACTGGCTCTGAAACCATAGTACCGCGCATCGTGCTAAAGATAATAAACGATATGCAGTACGCAACTCACCGTGGTTGTCTGATTTTGTTAGACTGCGATAATTTCTATTTTTTCAATTCTGCAATTCAATTTCAGTTAATCTATTTATCAAATTGTAAAAGATACATTTTTGTTGGCAGCCCTTTTTAAGGGATCTAGTCTACGTTTTAAGAGGGGTACCATAAGGTTCAATTGCTGTTAGGTTTTTTTTTAAACGACCTACACTTTTGTCATGTCAAAGGCTGTAAACGTTGTGAACGCTGATTTTGGTTCAGTTTGTGAATGGACTAGAGTTAATGGTCTTCTTCTAAGTCTCAGTTGAAGTTGGACCTAGTGAATTATTCGCCCGTTAAGTTGTAACCATTGGTTGAGGTTGTCATTCCGCACTCGGAAACTGTTGTCAGTTTGGGATTAGTTCTAAATTCTAAACTAACATTGTGTGATCATATTTCCTCAATATCGCCTAAAACAAATTAAAATATGATAATAATTGTCTAGAGAACCAAGATAGTACTAAATACATGGCGAAAGTACAAGATCGTTACAGTCTTATAACCATTAGATCGTACGAGTATACTATAGATAAGCACAATATTCAATATTCTGTTAAAAATACAGGTCAATCGGATTACTTTGCCCGGCTAAATGTATATTTAACAAATATGATAACTCGAAAACGGTGATAGTATACTAAATTAACTATATGAGTACTAGATGCTGAATAAGTTTCAGTTTGATCGGAGCTCTTTGTCCGGCTGGGGTGATGGACCTCAAGGAGTTATATATAAAACATTATATACGACATTTTGTTTATGTATATTACTATAGAAGCGTGTTTGCCTTATATAAAACAGGATGATTCTGTTAAGAGAGGGTAATATATCGATGAATTTTTTGAGACATTGCATGAGGAATTCACAAGGAATTTCGAGAAATTCTTAAAGAAATGCCGATGTTTTTTTTTGCACAAAATTCTTTTCGACTTTTTTTTAGCCAGTTGTAACCTCTCGGTTTCTTGTCTAACGGTCTGTTGTCTGACTTAATTTCACCTTTAATTAGTAAAAAACCATTAAAGGTGAAATCAAGTCAGAAAATAAAAACATCCTGTATATATACTTTACGATATTAAAAACATTTCTAAATAAAACAATCAAACTTTTCGTCCTGACAAATGAATCACCCTCTATGTTTACCATACATCTAGACGTAATGATACACAATAGTATTGTATTTTATATCATTAATTACAATTGTTCGTTCGATAGAGAGCGACACCTATTTTGATAACAATAAACTTTGTTGGCTCTTATTAAAAGTTAACAAATATAAATCTCCTGGTTAGATGTCGCTGATGAATTGTTAAACATCCCCTAAGATCGAATATTATATAATTTAGAAGTTAAAAAGGATACAATATAACAAGTACCAAGGATTAAATCGAAATCCTTACGTAGTTAGTTTAGAATTTAACTTTCTTTGGTTTTGACAATATGCTATACGTCAAATAGTCAGTCTACTATAGTTGCGTTTTTGTCCGACAGAGGCGACGAAAAATGTAAGTACGCTCCTATTTATGTACTCAACATAAAAGGACATCCTTATGTATTCCATAATACAAGTAAAGTACATTGTGTTGTCGTTGAATTGTATATATATATCTATACACACGATATCGAAATAGCACTCTGTAATCTGTATATGAAAGTATAACGAATTTAAGTATGAGTAACAATCTAAATTGGCAGTATGATGTGGTGTAGTATTGTTTAACGAAATTGGGGATTTAAGAGCATAATTATAAGCTGTAAATGGATAGTATGGGTGGATAGATATATGGCGATGAGAATTTAAAATGGGTGTTAATTGAAGATATGTGACGACCGATATATATGTACTTATATACAGACTTATATACCTATCTCTAACGTATTTTTGTATAGAAGGACAAAAGTTTAACAATAGAAAGTTATAAGAAATTATTTAAGTACTCGGTAGTGTTATATGTTTCATGGCTGTGTTGCTATAAATATTCTGACCATACATATAAATATTTCTAGGAAAGAGAGCCATTCTGTGAGTTCGTCAGCTATTAGAAATATCCTTAGGTCGAACTATGACCAAGAGGGGAGGAATGCAGAGCATAATTATTAATTCTATTGACAAAGTTTTAAAAGAGTATGTTAAATTTGCTAAAGCTTTTTGGTAGTTTTTTTATAATTATTAATGTCCTTGCACTATATATTACAGCAAATAAAAAAAAGCATTTGAGAACACTCGATTTAGTCGTATCTCGCACAAAGGCCGTTTAATGTAGTTGAGAATTGATGGTATTTGATTATCGCCGAAATGTGTTTTCTCTGATATAAATACAAAATATACAAAAACAGTTTTGGTGGTCCCTTTTTTAGTACATGACAAGGTCTGATGGCCAGTGAGGTGATCGAGGAAATATTTTGACACCAAATTCTAATTATTCAGAATTTTTAATCTTTGTGGACCAAAGAAGCAAATAATGCAAGTTCCTCGTTCCACTTTATATGATATGACACAGGTTTAATTTACTCTAGTTGAGTTATTCCAGTATGTACCAAACCTTAATAAACTAATCAGTTTATGAGGGATTTCAACTCATAACGATATTTTGAGTTTCTGGGACCATAATACATATACACGGTTAGTTTGTATGAAGAAGTAATATAAAAAAATGATTACACTGAAAAGAATATTTAGTTTATCTTAAACTTGTTTGAAAAAATTAATGCAGTACGGCATTTAAAATAATTCTTCCAAGTGTACGTTTGGATATAATCTATCTAAGTCACGTAATTCCAAAAGACGGCATTTAATAACAATACTTGACTAAAAAGTTTCAGAAAGAAAGGTTGAGAAACATAGATTCCTGGTAATGATAATTTTTTTATCGACGTTGTTCACTTCATGCAGCAGCCACACAATGCCTTACATAAAAATGACAAAAAAAAACTATAAACTATAATAAGTTGAACCAATCAATTGTTAAATGGATTTAATAAATGTAAGCAGCAACTAAATATTGTTGCGTCCTTGATCAATCCTTCTGTGAATGATGGGTTGAATGATATGATTGATGCGTCTGATTTCGGAATCGGTGATGTTGCTCAGCAAAAATGTGAACATGAATAGATCATCAGTCCAAGCGAATGCAAATATAGCACATATACGCAGGGCCGGATGTAGGTCATTGAGGGGCCGCAGGCTGAATGAGATTTGTGAGCCCCTCTGAATTTTGGGGGCGCCTCTTAAAATTTCTGACTACTATTGTATGCCCATATAACGGAAGATCCTTCCACGCCGGTCACTTTTCATGCCAGGGCCATCTTTTATGTCAGAGGACATCTTTCATATCGGGGCTTGTGTCATGTCGGTGCTACCTCTCATGTCGGGGACCAACATTCATGAGGCTTATGCCTCGTCAGTCTCGGTGTAAATCCGGCCCTGCATATGAGTTATTACCTATCTTCTTGTCGATAACACATTTCGGCAATTAATCAAGGACGAAATTAATAATTTATACTGAGATTAAAAGAAGTTCGTGACAAATCATCTCCTAGCCAATTAAAAAGACATTTGAATTTCAGAAAAAAGATAATTTAGTAGCCGATATCATACCATTGGCTAGTTCAATAAATTTAAAATCATTAACCGATCCACAAACTATAGATACTGATTTTGATATTGTTACGAAATCAAATGCACTAAAATAGAAAACGAGCGTCCGGTGCCAAATTCAGCTGTGTATGTTTTCTCTGACATTTCTACTGAACATGATTAGCCTTTCGGACCAATTGAATTCTGATATGGGATTTTCAATCAGTATCATAATTTTTCCATCCGGGAATAAAAGCCGATGCTATCAGCCTGCGGTGTATATGTTAGCACCCGAGACGCGAGCGAATAGTCTAATAAGTGTTATCCGCCAGCGTTTTATATAATCGCGACGCGGCCGAACAATCAAATTAGTGCTTTCCGCCCGCGGCGCTTCCCATTAAGCTCGAGCTTTTTAGGTAGAGAGTTGAATTTCAGCTCAGTGTATCTTTGCCCTTCCCCTTTCCCTTCTAAAAAGCGCATGCGAAGAGCACTTTATGCGTTTTATATACCCTAGATGCGGGCGAATTGCTCAATAAGCGAGACTTAGGCGAATAGTCTAATGAGTGTTTTTCGATCGCGGCACGGCGAATAGTAATTTAGTGGGAAATGGGGATTGCTAGGAACACGCGTCCTTCCTCGTCAACACCTCAAAAGCGCGGGCGAATAACATTTTATACATTTTATCTTAAACGCGGGCGAATAACTCAATAAATTCTATCAGCGATCGTGTGGGTGAATAGTCTAATAAAAGTGCTTTCCGCCTACGGCATGGTCGATTGGTCCCATAAATTCAATGGGGAAGAGGAAGAGAGGTGAGCAAGCACAGGATCGTCTTGCTCCTCATTGCTCCTGCTAACCGCCCTCCGACTTCATCACATAAAAAACGCGGGCGAATTGCTCTATAAATGCTATCCGCTCGCTTTTTTAATACCTCACTTCCCCTACTCCAAGAATTTTAAGTATTCCGTAAAAATCTTTTGTGGTAAAGTTCGTAGGATACACCGCAAATCTTCTACTGTGGGAAATAAACCACTGTGTTAAATACGCAGGTGGATCGGGTAACCAAATAATAGGCAATCCCGGAATAAAAGCTATCATAAATATTATTCAAAAAAATTAAATTTGGTCTACAACGAACAAAGTTGTTTAACGTTGGCTAAAAATTGTATTGACCGTCAAAAATAAAGACAATTTTGTTTTATCCAAAGAAAAATTTAACAGCGTCCACATTGATTTTAACAGCCCATAACTTTTTGAGCAAAATTTATTTTGTGAATTTTATAAACTATTGCGTGTATATCTAGAATGCACACATACACATCTTCTTATCATCCAGCAGCAAACTATTAAATTTCGTAATCATCCCTCCGTTCAATACACACCTCATCAAAATGGCGGAGCCGAAAGGTCGAAATGGCTTGGTGAAAGGTTGAAATGGCTTGGTGTATGTTAATAAGATTCGGAATTAATGAATGCATGTGGGCCGAGGCAGTAAGTACGGCGGTATATTTGCGAAATCTTTCATTGACAAAATTGTTAAACGACAAAAGACTATTCGAAATGTGAACCGGGCTCAAGCCAATAATGAACATCATTCGAATTTTCGGCAACAAAGCAATTGTTATAGTTAAACAACCATGTTTAAGTCAAACAACCAAGTATATACCATGGTTCTAGGAGCGATCCAAAGCTAATCTTCAATACAATTTAGTAACCAGACAAATAATAAAAAAGTCGAGAGCATGTCGAATTTGCCGTTGACAAAGCCTATAACATCAAGACAATCGAACGAAGAAGCAATTCCAATGCCAAAAATAACGAAGACTGAAGAGATCCAATATCCACCGTTATTGTCAGTGCAATGTCAAGAGCAGATGCGCATAAAAGAAAAGAATTGACCGCAGATAATCGAGATTAGTTGCTCACCGATCACCAAATACCCAATAATTCGGACAAAATTGGCTTTCGGTTCGATGACGAAATTACATAATATACCCGTTGATCACTTCAAATCTTTCAAATTAAAGAGAGTGATTCTGAGGTTTACATAACCGTAAATTCTAAAAGAGAAGTTTGTACAGTGCGACGATAAAAAAAATTGTTGAAAGCGGTTGAATATCAGTCAATATCAATTGATTCATTTATGTAAAATATGTGGCAAATTCAACTCACTCTCTGCAAGTAAATTTGTACAATTTTATGGTACAATATATCTAACGGTTCCTATGAATGCTTGGGCATTATTCAATAAGCCGGCTCTGATATGGGGTTCTTATTTCCGTACTTATTGGTGGGACCAAATAAGATAACAATAAATAAAAAGCAAACTGCGCAACGAACGACAAGCCAATTTCGATAGCAATTGCCTGTTCATCAGATGATTTGTTACTGACCTCCAGTCAGGAGACATACAGTGAGCTAAGCTATAGGATTAAAAGAGCCACATACATCTATTTTACCCTGACACATAATACTATTGCTAAAGATATAGCGCCGGAGTTACGAACAGCGGTTACGAGTCAAACTGACTTTACTCAAAGTCAAAGACGTCATACAAACAAAGATTGTCTCGGGCAATCGGGTAGAGAAATGCGATAACCTGTTTAGTACGGATTATATTGATCAAATCGTAACTAGTTAGTACGATTACAAACTTGGAACCATACGAACAAGCAGATTCCGAAGGCATCACGCCCTGATAAAACAATAACTCTTTCGCAGACGATATCGTGCGAAAGTGCTTTCGCAGTTGCGAATTATTTCGTATAAGATTTCGCATCCAGTTTCCACGGAAATGTTTTTTTTTGGCCCTTCTCAGGATATGTCGCCGGAAAGTTGAGCAAGACAAATCTTAACCATTTCCTATGAAACCGTTCGCAGGCAAATACGCACTGCGAAAGGTTTGCGAAATAGTTATCGGTTAGTATAAAGATCTGGACATTGCTCTGCGAAATACTCTGCGCAATGCTCTGCGAAATGTTCTGCGAAATGTTCTGCGAAATGATCTGAGCAATACTTTGCGAAGTGGTCTGCAAAATAATCTGAAAAATGCTCTACGCAATGCTCTGCGAATTTGTTCTACAAAATGTTTGCGAAATTCTCTGCAAAATGTTCTGCGCAATGCTCTGCGAAATGAACTGCGCAATACTCTGCGAAATGCCCTGCGAAATGATCTGTGAAATGTTCTGCGAAATGCTCTGCGAAATGTTCTGCGCAATGCTCCGCGAAATGACCTGCGCAATCTACGGGGATTAAGCCCGGGATCGATTATAGTTTCGAGACTAGTTCCGGTTAACTTTAGTCCCGCGATGATTTGCATCCTGGCACTAATTTTATTCGTGAGACTGAGTCTGGTTAAGACTGATTTTAATCCCGGGAAAAAAGTTTAGTCCCGGCATCGAGTTCAGTCCCCTGACTGAGTTTAGTTCCGAGGCCAAGTTTAGTCCCGGAATCAAGTTTAGTCCCGGAATGGAGTTTAATAACGGGGCCGATGTTAGTCTCGGGACGGATTTTGTTATCGGGATCGATATATGCCCAGAACTAATACATGACAAGTTTAGTCCCGGAGCCTTGTTTAGTCTCGGGACCGATTTTAGTCCCAGGACCGAGCTTAGTTTCGTGACCGAGTTTAGTGCCGGGATCAAATTTAGTTCCGAGATCAAGTTAAGTCCCATGACCAAGTTTAAAAATGTTTCGTTGTGCGACATTTCCTGTGAAAGCTTTCGCAAGACATATCATTAGACATACATTACGCAAGCTATATCGCAATGTTACATTTTGTAGGCAATATTGCAAAAGTAGTTTCCTGCGAGACCTTTCGAAGGACATAGCTTGCGACATGTTCTGTGTAACATTTCGCAAGCCATATCGCTTTCGTGGGAAATGTCGCTAAAGTAGTTTTCTGCTTTGGTCGCTGGAAATAGAAGTGTGGTTTTAGACTCAACTTCAGCCAAAGCCAGAATTGGCATACAAATAATAACTTATCTTGATTACATTAAATCATTCCTAGGGATCACAGCGATGATTATACCTCATGAAAAATCGAAAGGTATTTTCACAGAGAGTCAATCTATAGCAATCAAACTTCTTTTTTGTACTCACTTTTGAGACTATAGAGTTCATAATGAGGTTAAAACTGTCTGAACCAACCAATTATTGGTTTCAATTAATACTGGGCATTGTAACGGAAATTATCACCCACGCAAAGGTAATTTTAACCATTAAATTTTTTAAGCCTTTTAAATCGCCCGGTTTCAATGGTAATCTTCCTGCACTCTTGCAAAGAGGTTTGAACACACTTCTACCTCATATAGTTAGTCTATTTTGATAAAGCCTTTCTGCCGAAATTATTCCTCGTAGATGGATCGACTTGTGCATCTAAGGGCTAAGTTCCAAAATGCTTACCTGAAAGTATACAATGATAGTAAGACCGATTGTCACTAACTAAGTCATCTGACGGAGAAATTACTCTAAAAGTGACATACGTCGCCAAATATCCATGCATGTCCCACTGCAGCAAACAAATCATTTTTAGTAGGTGTCACTCCTTTACATGACAAGAAGGGTACAAAAGTAATATACGAGGTTTGAAAGTTTCGAAAAAAACTGGCGCAACTATAAGGGAAATCAAAACTTACTATGAAACACTTGTGGAATTCCAAAATGCTCAGCTAATTCAGCGCTGAATCAGTTACGATTAATTGCAGGAGCACAAGAGGATACAATTTGTCTGTCTTTCCACTCCTACTAGTTGCAATTTATACAGGTAATTGAAATCTGAACTTACACTAATTTCAAATAGACAGAACGAACGGAAGATGGTACAGATGTCGTTAGTGGGAGGGCGACAGTCCTGTGCATTTTCTGGAGAAATATGACGAAATATTTATTATGTCATTGGAATTCATAGTAAAATAGGTCTCAGAGATAATCTCTAAAACTCAAGTAAGTCGTCAGTAGATCCTTGAATGGTCGCGGTGTCAGGTAAGAGATTGCACCTCTTTTACCAAAATAATTAGTTACAGAACAACACAAAGTCGTCACTCTTACGAGTATACAGCACGAAGGTGAAAGTTTAAGTCAGAACATGGCTGGATTGAAACGGTTGACAATAAATTGTGGTTTTATATATTCGAATATCCACAATCGCAGATCAACAATCGAAATTCGAATACATGGTAATTCGTAGATTGTTGAGGACAATAATTTGTGAAACTTAACGCGCAGTAGCTGGTTAATGTCCGTTGGCACTTAAACACAAACACTGGCCACAAAATTAAAAAAGTGTACGGCCATGATTCTTAAGCGTTTGGAAGAGTCACATGCGAGCTCATATGTGTGTGTTGAAGTTGGCGTAATGCTGTTAATCGAAAATTTGGGGATGTCAATACCGATACTCACTCCTATGATGATTTTTTGATTCTAATAATTTTATTTTATTTCTAAGGACATACATTATAACTTATTTCTAAAGACATACATTGAATTCGACTTTTTTTAGTTTGAATACCGAAATGTTAATCTGGGCTGGCTCAATTTATGAAGTTGAATATTCACCTTGGGGTACACACCAATTTTATCAGGCTCGAAAGCTAATAGCGATGTGAGAATATGCGCTGAATAGAAGGCAACAATTAACAATCTCGTCGATATTCATTTTCGAGCGTGAATGACATTTTTCCAGGCTGGATGGTGGTCAATACTTTTGCAGATTTAAAAAGCTTACCTACAAAATGGAAGTTGATAATTGAAC
>JANTEX010234146.1:0-19684 GCA_024741295.1 Macrocera vittata | reverse complement strand
CGTATTGTGATTCAAAATCGGTTTAGAAATAGACTAACAATAGGTTTTTGAAGTTGACAAGTTTTGGTGAAAAAACGACAAAATGAAAAACTGTAATGGGCCCTAACTTTTTATGGGGTAGGGAAATTTTTATTATTTTGTTTTAAATATAAATCTTTTTTAAAAAATGTGTAGGATGGCTAAATTTTTTAAGCTATGCTGATGACCTATCCTTGTGAGTTTTTTGTCTTTCCTGAGGTGAAAAAATGTATTGTGTTTACCAAAGTTATAGAAAGGAAATCGGTAACTACAATGTCATAAAGTCGTATGTTACAAAAATCTGAAATATATTAGTATTGTTCTTCGATCTTTTGGCAGCACATCAAAGGCTATTTTTTAATATTATTTCCAAAATACAAAAATATAGTTTTGTTTTCAAGTAAAAGGTAAGAATATCTACGATACAGAGGGACGAAGGTAAATTACTTCAACTTTATTTTTGACACCTTTAATGATTTTTATTATCTTTTTTTTTGTGGCAAAATTTAAAATAAGTGTAAGATTTGGCAAAATTTAAAATAAGTGTAAGATTTTTTTTTTAAATTTTCAAAATGATGATGTGAGAAAACTGTAGAAGTTAATGAGAGTTTTACTAAAATTTGAAAACGAATCTTTGAATACCTTTATGTGACTAAGCAGCATTTAAAAAGGCTGATTTAAATCTGATTTTGAATAATATTTACAGCCAACGAATTATTTTCAGAATTAAATGATAAACCATTTTGCCCTTAAAAACTAATTCTAAATTATCCTCAAGCCAAACATACAATGTTGTATACATATGTAAGCTCTAAGTTGTATAACTTGAGATATTTCGGAAAAAAACTACTAATTCATACTTTGTTTTTCAGTATTTTGAATATCTGATACAGGTTTCTTGGTTTGATTAACAAATTTATGACACCCTGTCTTTAAATTTGTTGAAACTATTCTTAATTTATCTTTAATTTAAATAACGTACTATTTATATATATTATTAAAATCAATTAAATTTGCTATTATTTTATCGCTCCTTTTTTTTTTTAAGTAATTCAGTTCAATTTAAAACTTGCACGCGAATAGTATCTAGAATTATTACTATTTTCTGAAAAATAGTAATATATTTGCTTGCGGTTAGTCTATAATTACTCAAACTCGCATGACCTACCCAACTATTTTAATCGACTTGGTAGAGTCCGTAATATCACGTAATAATAGTAAATTATTTAGAAATATAGTTTTTCTTTTATCTACCTAATCGTATATGTCTTAAATTCATTTCACTTCAGACTCAATTATTAAATCAAAATACATCTTTTTTGTATTTTGAATAACGCCTTGAATTCAAATTCATTTTAATTCAATCTCAGATACTAATTCTATTTGTATTTTGAATATAAAACTCAATAAGTTCAAGTCTCGATTTTCTCCCAAAATAAATACTATACCTACATATTTTACCAATCGATAGTAAATAGTAAAATTTATATTAATTACTAAAATATAAAACTGGTTATGCAAAACTCACATTGTTGAATACGGCACTCAACAAACGGATTACCAACATATCCCGATGGACAGAAACAATTAGCATTGTGCAAAGTGACCGAACATTCGGCTTGTATACCACATGCATTGATGCACGGATTTACACATTTACGATTTGTACAGGCCAATGTATACGAACAGTCATCATTGGTTGTACATTCTGGCAGACAATATGGAGGCACACCCTTATATTCGGGCAAACAAGAACAAGACGGATTTCCATTAATTAAATTACATTTGGCATTCAAGCCACAGGGAGACGGAACGCATGGATCCAATGGTTCTCTTTGTGGTTCATTCGGTACAACTATGGCTGAAAAAAGAACAAAAAAAAACATTTATTATATTCCATATATTTGTGATTGTGTGCTATTGTTACCATTCGGAAGACATCTCGAGAAAGGATCTCCTGTGAAGCCGTTAGGGCACACACATATCGCATTGTGATTGACAACCTTGCAAACGGCATTTACCGCACACGATCCAGGACACGGATCGATACATTTTTGATTGATGCATGACATAGTTGGCAGACAATCGGAATTAATGCTACATTCAGGTCGACAGGTTGGTGAAAAGCCAATGAATCCAGGTAGACAAGAGCACACGGCTTGACTGTTTATATCGCGGCATTGACTGTTTTGTCCACATGGTGATGGATGACATGGCAGTGGTTTCTCAATATCTAGGCATTTCAAATGAATTTGGTTAGATTTATATGTACATATGCACAGAAAAAAAACAGGACAAAAACCTCTAATTGGATTGCATATAACGAATGCGTTTCCTTCCATTCCCAATGGGCACGAGCACATAGGAATATGATTAAATACATCACATGTAGCCAATTGGCCACAAGTACCAGGACAGGGATCAACACATTTTGATCGAATACAAGCTTTTTCTCGAGAACAGTCCGAATTTAGGACACATTCAGGACGACATCCAACATAGGCATTTCCCTGATATTCTGATATGCATGTACAAATTCCATTTTGACATTGTGCATTTGCACCGCAAGGCGATGGATTGCATGGGTCTTTTGCTATTGGTTCGTCCACTGAAATTAATTTTGTGTTTAAACTTCAACTTAGTCTAGCTCTGATTTAAATATTATACTTGGAGCTGGCGGTATAGTATGACAAACGGTAAATGGATTTCCGGTATAACCATCTAAACATTTACACATTGGTGTATGATTTAGTACGCTGCATTGCGTTAAAATGCCACAGGATCCTGGACATGGATCTCTACATTTTTCATTAATACAAGCCCGATTGCTAGGACATTCGGAGTTCGTTGTGCACTCTGGTCGACAATTTGGCGGTGAACCAATGTAATTCGGTAAACATGTACACGAAGGCGATTCGCCACGTTGATGACACTGCGAGTATGGACCACACGGTGACGGAACACATACGTTTATCGGTGTCACTGGTCTATCTTGAACTGGTGGTGCTGAATTGATAATGGGCATTTTGTTAAAATAATAACTCGCATTCATTGGCAATTATATATTACGTGGAATGGCGTAGCAGCGACTCAGTGGATTTCCGGTAAATCCATTTTGACACGTACAAATTGGATTATGATTATTCATGTGACACATCGCATTTGTTCCGCATGCGTTCGGACAAGGATCCGCACATTTTTGATTAATACATGCTCTGTTTAATGGACATTCAGAGCTAACAACGCATTCCGGACGACAGCCTGGCGGTGCTCCGCTAAATTCTGGTAAACACGAACAAATGGCTTGTCTGTTATTTTCACGACACTGGCTATTTGGCCCGCATGGAGACGGTTGACAAGGGTTAACATATTGATTAACGACGGCTAGGAAGATTAACAAAAAATAAATAGTATGATACATTTAATTAAATCTAATGAATTCTCAAGTCTTACGTTCATCGGCGTGTACAAGACAAAAACTGTATGGGTTACCAGTGAAACCAGTTCGACATATGCAAGACGGCAAATGATTGACGACTTGACATTCTGCATTTTGCCCACACGTACCCGGACATGGATTATTACACTTATTTTGTATACAAGCACGATTTGATGGACAATCTGAATTTAAAACACATTCTGGTCTACATCCTTCATATGGGTTTCCAAAATACTCCGGTAAACATTGACAAGCGCCAGCTCCATTCTGTTCACGACAAATTGCGTTTGCACCACATGGGCTCGGAACGCATGGTGTCACTGGTTCATCGATTGGATTATGTTGTTGAGCATTGCACTGCGTGAATGGATCACCAACTGGATAATTTACCATACAAACGCACATTGCCGTATGACTAACAACATGACATTCTGCATTAATTCCACAAGTTCCAGGGCATGGATCTTTGCATTTCTGATTGATGCAGGCCATATTCGATGGACACTCTGAATTGCTTACGCACTCTGGTCGACAATTTGGCGGTGATCCTATATAGTCCCGGACACACGAACACGAGGGCGTATCACCAATTGGTCTGCATTCAGCATTGCTTCCACATGGTGACGGTTGACATGGATTAATTGGTTCCTGTTGAGGTGGTTGTTCGACTATCGGTTGACATAAACGGAACGGATCGCCCGAATATCTTGGTGGACAATTACATATTGGATTATGGTTAATTGTTGTGCATCGAGCATTGATTCCACACGTTCCCGGACACGGATCAGAGCATTTTTGATTGAGACATGCCTCATTTTGTCCGCACTCTGAGCTAAGTACGCATTCTGGTCGACATGTTGGCGGTGCACCAATATAGCCTGGCACACAAGAGCACACTGCCTGCGAGTTAATTGATCTGCACTGACTGTTTGGACCGCAAGGTGTTGGATTGCACGGATTTTCAATTGTTGGAGCTGTGTAATTACAATATGCATTTATTTTAAGGCCAAGCTAAAGGTATAATTAAGACATACGTGGAATTGGTCTGCATTCTATAAATGCATTGCCTGCCATTCCTGATGGGCAACTGCACATTGGAATATGGTTTGAGACATCACACAAAGCATTTTGTCCGCAAGTGCCAGGGCATGGATCAATACATTTGTTTCGATTACAGGCTCGATTTCTAGCGCAATCTGTATTGAGTAAACACTCTGGGCGACAGCCTCTGTATGGATCACCTTGATATTCTGATACACATGCACATATACCAGCATTACACTGAGCGTTTTGGCCGCAAGGTGATGGATTACATGGGTCGTCGTGAACGGGTTCTTTTGCTGAAAAAAAAACGAATCCATCATGGTGTACTGTTTGTAACAATTGTGGCATTTCTATTGTTCATACGTGGTAGTGGTTTCGGATGACAACTGGTAAATGCATCGCCAATATATCCGTCATTACATGTACAGATCGGTGTATGATTGATAACGTTACACCTTGCTTCAAATCCACATGCACCTGGACATGGATCTTTGCACCTTTCGTTAATACATGCTTTGTTACTGGGACAGTCCGAATTTATAGAACACTCTGGACGACAATTAGGCGGCGATCCAAAATTGTTCGACAAACAACTACATGATGGTACATTATTAATAGCCTGACATTGGGATCGAGGTCCACAAGGTGATGGTACGCATGGGTTAATAATAGCCGGAACATCTTGTTGAGGTGCTAAAGTTGGTCCAAAATTTATATTTAAAATTATAAATCAGTGCGTGTATGTTTCGTAACATTGTAAGCTTACGTGGTAGCACATAGCATCGTGTAAATGGATTGCCTGTGTAACCGATTTGACATGAACAAATGGGACTATGGTTGTTAACGCGACATTCAGCATTGGTACCACAAATGCCGGGACATGGATCCGTACATTTTTGGTTTATACAGGCCTTATCTATGGAACATTCAGAGCTCACAACACATTCTGGTCGGCAACCAGGTGGACTACCAACATATGATGGCGCACAAGAGCATACGGCCTGTCCGTTTATTTCTCGACACTGACTATTCGGACCGCAAGGTGATGGTTGACATGGATTTATCTCAGCGATAGCTATAGATAAGATACAAATTATCACCACACAATTCTATTTCCACAACAACAACAAAACTTACGCTCTTTCAGTTCAACTGAACAGAATCCGTATGGATCACCAGTATAGCCAAACAAACACTGACATGATGGCAAATGGTTAATTACTTGACAATTTGCATTTTGACCACAAGTTCCGGGACATGGATCCACACATTTATTTCTTATACAAGCTCGATTCGATGGACAATCAGAGTTCAGTATGCACTCAGGACGACATCCTTCGTAAGGATTACCAAAGTAATCGGGTACACATTGACATGAACCGGCACCATTTTGTTCTTTACACTCAGCATTTGATCCGCACGGATTTGGAACACAGGGTGTAATCGGATCATGTACAGGTTGTACTTGCTGTGGTGTACATTGAGTAAATGGATCGCCTACGAAATTGTTCAAACAAATACACATTGCCGTATGGCTTATAACTCGACACTCGGCATTCAGACCACATAGACCAGGACAAGGATCTTTACACTTTTTATTGATGCAAGCCAAATTACTGGCACATTCTGAGTTACTTATACACTCGGGTCGACAATTAGGCGGTGATCCGATAAATTCACGAAGACACGAACATGATGGAGAGCTACCTTGCACTTTACATTCAGCATTCGGTCCACATGGTGATGGTTGACATGGATTGATTGGTTCTTGTTGTGGTGGCGGTGTATCGACTATTGGTTGACATCGTATAAATGGGTCTCCGGAAAATCGTGGTGGGCATCGACATACAGCATGATGATTGACAACACTACAGACCGCCGACGTACCACAAGTGCCCGGACATGGATCACGACACTTTTGATTGGTACATTCTTTGGATGCTGGACAATCAGAATTGACAACGCATTCAGGTCTACAATTTGGCGGGCTACCCATAAAGCCGGGCACACAAGAGCAAACGGCTTGCCCGTTTGATTGTCTACATTGACTATTGGAGCCGCACGGTGTAGGGTGACATGGATTTTCAATTATAGGACCTAAATTTGTATACAAAAATTAGTTTCGATTCATATTTGTTGGGAAAAAAACATAATCAGACTACAAACTTTGTAATGGACGACATTGTACAAAAGCATTTCCTTCCATTCCTGTTGGACAACTACACATTGGTATGTGATTGATGACTTCACATAAGGCAAATGAACCACATGTACCCGGACACGGATCATAGCATTTATTTTGGCGACAAGCTTTATCCCTGGGACAATCTGAATTCAGAACACATTCGGGCCGACAGCCAGAATAAGGATCACCATTGTAATCATGCAGACATGAACAAATGCCATTATTACATTGAGCATTTTGCCCACACGGTGATGGGTTGCAAGGGTCTGTGGCTATTGGATCTTTTGCTGAAAATTCAAGAGTTAATGCACGGCAAAGCGATAACGAAAAAATATGCATTACGTGGTGGTGGTGCTGGATTACAGCTGCTAAACGGGTCGCCAACATATCCATCAATGCACAGACAATTTGGTCTGTGATTCACTACCGTACACATGGCCGATATGCCACATGCACCTTGGCATGGATCTACGCATTTTGTCCGTATACAGGCTTTATCACTTGGACAATCTGAATTTATTGTACACTCTGGTCGGCAATTCGGCGGTGTTCCTTGATAGTTTGGTAAACATGTACACGATGGCATATTGTTAAAGCTGCGACAATCTGAAAATGGTCCGCATGGTGTCGGATTGCAAGGATCTCGAATTTCGTCTTGTGGAACAATTGATGGCGGTGGAATTGCATAACATCTGGTAAATGGATCGCCCGTAAAACCATTTGTGCACGTACAAATAGGGCTGTGATTATTCACTCGGCAAATTGCGTTTTGGCCGCAAACGTCTGGGCACGGGTCAGTGCATTTCTGATTGATGCACGCTTTGTTTTGTGGACATTCAGAGCTAACCGTACATTCTGGCCGGCAATTTGGTGGGCTTCCGATATATGTTGGCAGGCAAGAGCACACGGCTTGTTGATTTATTTCGCGGCATTGAGAATTGGCTCCACATGGTGACGGTTGACACGGATCAGTGAATTGGGGAACGGCAGCTGTTTCGAATAGCAAACATTAGTGTACACATAATACACATAGGATAAGCGAAACTAGAATTTTGATTTTCTTACGTTCCATTTGCTGGATTCGACAAAAACCGTAAGGATCGCCAGTGTAACCGATTCTACAATTACACGACGGCAGATGGTTTATAACCAGACAGTCCGCATTTTGTCCGCATGTTCCAGGACATGGATCTTGGCATTTGTTTTTAATACATGCTCGATTCGATGGACAATCTGAATTTAAAACACATTCGGGGCGACATCCTTCGTATGGATTACCAAAGTAATCTGTCAAGCATATACATGCACCGGCACCGTTCTGTTCACGGCATACTGCATTTGGCCCGCATGGACTCGGAATGCATGGTGTGGACGGTTCGGAAATCGGTGACTGTTGAATCTGTGTACAATAAGAGAATGCATCGCCAGTGAAGCCGGCCGAACAAACGCACATCGGTGTATGACTAATGACGCGACATTCGGAATTCTGACCACAAGAGCCTGGACAAGGATCTTTGCATTTCTCATTAATGCAAGCCAAATTGCTGGGACACTCTGTGTTTGATACGCATTCGGGTCGACAATTTGGTGGTGTTCCTATGTACTCACGTAAGCAAGAACAAGACGGTGATTCACCGATTGGTTTACATTCTGAATTTGGACCACACGGCGATGGGTAGCAGGGATTGACTGGATCTTTCTGTGGTGGCCGCTCAACTATAAAAATTCACAATTACATAAAGTAAACACTAACATCATTTCTGATGGTACCAATTTCTTGACATCTTCTAAACGGATCGCCAGTGAATCGAGGCAAACAACTGCAAATCGGATTATGGTTAACAACTGTACACTTAGCAGCGATTCCACATGTTCCCGGGCAAGGATCACGGCATTTTTGATTCAAACAGGCTTCATTTTGTGGGCACTCAGAACTCATAACACACTCTGGACGACAGGTTGGAGGACTGCCAATAAATCCTTCAACGCAAGAGCACACCGCTTGATCGTTTATTTCGCGACATCTACTATTTGGGCCGCATGGTGTTGGATGACACGGATTTTGTGGAGCTTGTACTAAATATGAGCCATTAGTATTCGATTTACACAAAAAATTAGAGGTAAAAAATGACATACAAGCAACTGGCGAGCACTGAACAAATGCATTGCCTTCCGTTCCTGATGGGCAACTACACATTGGTATGTGATTTATTACCTCGCACAACGCATTGTGTGCGCACGTTCCGGGACATGGATTTTTGCATTTACTCAACAAACAAGCTTTATCTTTTGGACAGTCACTATTGAGTACACATTCTGGACGACATCCCGCATACGGATCCCCGTGAAATTCTGGCAAACATGAACAAATACCATTGTGACATTGTGCATTTGAACCGCATGGTGATGGATTGCAAGGATCAGAAATTGGATCTCGAGCTATATTGAATCGTTAATAGTTTAATAACATCTTCCCAGACATCGTTCTTAAAAATCTTACATGGTTCTGGTTTCGGTTGACAGCTAGTAAATGGATTACCAATATATCCATCAACACAAGAACATATCGGTGTATGGTTTATGACGTCACACTTCGCGTTTAATCCACAGGATCCGGGACATGGATCGATACATTTTTCGCGTACGCAAGCATTATTACTTCGACATTCTGAATTGACAATACACTCTGGTTTGCAATTGGGTGGAGTACCAAAATAGTTGGGCAGACACGAGCATGATGGAGCTTCGTTGATCGGACGACACTGTGAATATTGTCCACATGGTGAAGGGACACATGGGTTTGTCGGTATAACGGCTGTATCTTGTACTGGTGGAGCTATTCATCAGAATTGTTATAAAACAATACAAGTTTTCGTAACTATAATGCAAAACCAGATATTTAAACTTACGCGGAATCGGATAACATCTTGTAAACGGATCGCCTGTATAACCGGTTTGACAGAAACAAATTGGACTATGATTTTTGATACGACACATTGCAAACGTTCCACAAGTTCCAGGACATGGATCTGTACATTTCTGATTTATGCATGCAAGGTTTTGGGAGCACTCCGAATTCGACACACATTCTGGTCGACAACCCGGTGGACTACCTGAATATTGTGGCAAACATGAACAAACAGCCTGTTGATTAACTTCGCGACATTGACTGTTTGGTCCACAAGGCGAAGGTTGGCATGGATTCACGTACTGTTGAACTACGGCTTTAATGGAAACATCACAAAGTTACGATATGTATATATATAAAGATATGATTTTCTTTCTTACGTTCATCTCTCATTACGTTGCAATAACGATATGGGTCACCACTGTATCCAACCGTACACGTGCACGTCGGCAAATGGTTCACGACTTGACATTGTGCATTTGTACCGCATGTTCCCGGACATGGATCCTCACACTTGTTACGAATGCAGGCACGATTCGACGGACAGTCTGAGTTCAATGAACACTCTGGCCTACAGCCTTCATACGGATTGCCAGTATAGTCTGGCAAACATTGACATGCTCCAATTTTGTTTTGTTCTCTGCAAATAGCGTTCGACCCGCATGGATTCGGAGTGCACGGTGTAACATCGTCATAAACTGGAGACTGTTGAACGCTACACTGCGTGAATGGATCACCAATGAAACCGGCAGTGCATACACACATCGGTGAGTGACTGACAACGCGACATTCAGCATTTTGACCGCATAGACCGGGACATGGATCTTTGCATTTTTGATTTATGCAAGCCAAATGACTGGCGCACTCAGAATTACTAACACATTCTGGACGACAATTTGGCGGTGTGCCAATGTAATTGGCGAGACAACTACACGATGGAGTATCACCGACTTGGCGACATTCAGCATTTGGTCCGCACGGTGACGGTCGACAAGGATCAATGGATTCCATTTGTGGCGGTCGCTCAACAATTGGTTGGCAACGCACAAACGGATCACCAGAGTAACGAGGCGGGCAACTGCATATAGGATTATGATTAATAACGCTGCATTTGGCTGCGATGCCGCATGTTCCCGGGCATGGATCACGACACTTTTGATTTGAACAGGCTTCGTTTTGTTGACAGTCAGAGTTGACAATGCATTCTGGTCGACACGATGGTGGGCTTCCAACGTAGCCTGGCACACACGAACAAACTGCTTGACCATTTATTTGTCTGCATTGGCTGTACTGGCCGCATGGTGAGGGATGACACGGATTTTGTGGTTCAATAGCTACACAATGAGGATTAATGTTGTACTATAATCGGTGTTTTTACGGCTTATATAGATAATATGGATTTAAGACAGTTTCTTTGGATCAATCACTGTTGATGACTTTAGGAATTATCTTGTTGTTGTTCCGGATAAAATGATTTTATTTTCTGATTAGGAATTCAACGTTACAAATATTAAGAAACATTACTTAGCGGAGATAGTTTTTTTCTTTGAAAATAAAATCGATTTAAAGTTTTACAAAATTTTGATGCTGCTATTCTCTGGACCTTTTAAGCCTCTGCGATCTGCGTCCAGATTGGATTCGTGGTTTAGTTGGGTACGAAACAAGAATAGATTCAATTGTATAACTAAGCTTAGGAAATTTGATAAAACATTTCTCAAGAAGTTTTCGTATTCAAATGGATCCATTAATTGGAAGTAAATACATTAGCAGATAATCTTGAAACACTCAACAAGCTCGTAGAAATTATCTCACAAAAGTATCGTAACTTATAACACTGATTCGATCCATAAACAAACTGTCTTAAAGTGAGGATTGATAAACTCTTTGCATACATTGAACTTGCTGACATTGTACAAATGCATTTCCTTCCATCCCGGCCGGACAATTGCACATCGGAATATGATTTATAACTTCGCATAAAGCATTTTGGCCACAAGTACCCGGACAAGGATCGATACACTTGCTACGAATGCAAGCTTTGTCTCGAGGGCAGTCTGAATTAAGAACGCATTCTGGTCGACAGCCGGCATAAGGATCGCCATGATATTCTCGCAGGCACGTACAAACTCCGTTGTTGCATTCAGCGTTAGGGCCACACGGAGATGGATTGCAGGGATCGTCAAAAACTGGTTCTCTTGCTACGAAATATGCAGTTAATCAAAGAAATTGTTTTGAAAGCAATGTAATTGCCTTGATGTTGCTATAAACTTACGAGGCGGAGGCGATGGTCTGCACATTGTAAACGGATCACCAACATAACCAGCAATACATTGGCAAATTGGCGTATGATTGATCACAGAACACACTGCTGATATGCCACATGAACCAGGGCATGGATCAAAACATTTTCCGCGAATACATGCCTTATCGCTAGGACACTCAGAATTTATAGTACATTCTGGACGACAATTTGGCGGTTGACCAATATATGTTTGACGACAAGAACAAGATGGCAGTCCATTATTGTTTCGACACTCAGCATTTGATCCGCAAGGTGACGGATAGCATGGATCCCTGATTTCGTCTTGTGGCACAATAGCTGGTGGTGCTATACAAAAACGATTTATAAAAATCGTTCATAAAACGTCATAGCGGCAGTTTTAAAGAACTTACGAGGAATCGGATAACATCTGGTCAATGGGTCACCAGTAAAACCGTTATTACATATACATATCGGACTATGATTATTGACGCGACAGTTCGCATTCGTTGCACAAACTCCTGGGCATGGATCGACGCATTTCTGATTTACACAGGCTTTGTTCGTAGGACATTCAGAGCTACTAACGCATTCGGGTCGGCATCCAGGTGGACTTCCAATGTAATTTGGTAAACACGAACACACAGCCTGTTCGTTTATTTCGCGACATTGACTGTTTGGTCCGCATGGTGTTGGTTGACATGGATTCTCGTATTGATGCTGAATGGCTGTCATTTTATCAAGTTTTTGCATGTAAATTAAGTAAATATTTAAATGGAAAAATAAATGCCCGTCGCCAACCAAAGCTGATCTTTGTGTTAAATTATTTTTATCAATTTTTGTTGTTTTGTCCGAAACTTTGCAATTGTAAAGAAAGTTTGGTATGCCATATACCGGTATTTAGTACGTTAGCTCTGTTTCAAAATATTAACTTTATCGTTTGAATATATATTTGTTAAATCTTTTAAAGCATTATGTTTTATAGCACAATTTGAGACTGTTGTACGTTTCAATGTTCTTAGTGATCCTAATGGATAAATTAATACCAAAAGATATCTTTGGTTGGTACGATAGTATAGTGTCCATACTTTAAGTGATCCTTAATTGATTGGGTCTTATGGTTATGCGATTTCGTAGCAGAAAAACCGATTGAACAGTATTGAAGTTATATCGTTTCTAGCTCGCCATCGTATAGTAGCCTAAAAAAGTCGGCCTTATTCACGGTGACGATAAAAACTCAACTTTTGTCGTATACACAATTGAGGACCACTCTAATATGTATTTCTGTATTTCTGTAAAAAATTACCTGAATCACTTGATAAAGATAGAGCAGGTAAAGCATTAGATTAAGCAGTATTTGGATTAGTAGGTATTGCTGACTTAACATTACATTACTTTCGGAAGCATAAATAATACCTGATGTTAACAAATTAGAATTTAACATTATAAAATACCATTTCCTAGTAAAAAAAATGCAGTTCTTACGTTCGTCTCGCATGACATTACAGTATCGATACGGATCACCAGAATAACCAACAACGCAAGTACATGTTGGCAAGTGATTTACAACTTGGCACAATGCATTTTGTCCGCATGTGCCCGGACAAGGATCCTTACACTTGCTTTTGATGCATGCTTGATTCGAAGGACAATCAGAGTTCAGTGTGCATTCTGGGCGACAGCCTTCATAAGGATTTCCAATATATTCCGGTAGACATTGACATGCACCAGCATTATTTTGTTCTCTGCATACGGCATTTGCTCCGCAAGGATTCGGTGTACACGGTGCAACCAAATCAAAAGCGGGCGTTGACTGTACTAGTGTGCATTGTGTAAACGGATCGCCCACATAGCCAACATTACACACACACATCGGCGTATGGCTAACAACGCGACATTCAGCATTTTGTCCACACGATCCTGGACATGGATCTTTACATTTTTGATTAATACAAGCCAAATGGCTGGAGCATTCTGAATTGCTGATACATTCTGGTTTGCAGTTTGGCGGTGATCCAATGAAATCTCTTAAACAACTGCACGACGGTGTTTCACCAATTGGCCTACACTCGGCGTTTGGTCCACATGGTGATGGTTGACATGGATTGATTGGCTCACGTTGTGGAGGCTGTTCAATGACAGGTTGACAACGAACAAATGGATCACCGGTAAAACGAACGGGACAGCTACATATTGGATTATGATTAACGACACTACATTTGGCAGCGATGCCACACGTTCCTGGACAAGGGTCTCGACATTTTTGATTGGAACATGCTTCGTTTTGAAGACAATCCGAATTGACTGTGCATTCTGGTCTGCAAGTAGGCGGACTGCCTATGTAACCTGGCACACATGAACAAACAGCCTGTCCGTTTATTTGCCTGCACTGGCTGTTGGGTCCGCACGGTGACGGACTGCATGGGTTTTGTGTTGCAATCGCTAAAATAAGAATATTGAGCCAAGTGATAATAATAAATAAACGGCATTAGCTATGAAATTACATTGAATAATCGGACGACACTGCACAAATGCGTTGCCTTCCATTCCTGGTTGACATGTGCACATTGGCACATGATTTATAACTTCACACAAAGCACTCTGGCCGCATGTTCCCGGGCAAGGATCAATGCATTTGCTTCGAATGCATGCTTTATCGCGTGGACAATCGGAGTTTAAAGTACACTCAGGACGACAGCCAGCGTAAGGGTCGCCTCTGTATTCGGGTAGGCAAGAACAAATTCCATTATTACACAAAGCGTTCGAACCGCATGGCGATGGGTTGCAAGGATCGTCGAATTCCGGTTCTTTTGCTAAAATTTGTAAATCGTACAGATAAATGTATGTGAGCCCGATTTAAAACCCAAATTTGTCTTACGTGGTGGAGGTTGTGGCCGACAACTAGTAAACGGATCTCCAGTGTAGCCATCAATGCATTGACAGTTCGGTACATGGTTTAATACCGAACATGTCGCCGACAGACCACATGATCCAGGACATGGATCAATACATTTTTCACGAATACATGCTTTATTACTCGGACACTCAGAATTAATTGTGCATTCTGGTCGACAATTTGGTGGTCTTCCAATGTATGTAATACGACACGAGCAAGATGGAATGCCATTAATATTCCGGCACTCTGCATTTAAACCACACGGTGATGGATAACATGGGTCTCTTACTTCATCCTTAACTACAATATCAGTCGGAGCTAGGTTACGAGAATTAAATTAGAATACAAACATATGGCGATAATACTAGATATGCTTACGAGGAATTGGATTGCAACGTGTAAACGGATCACCAGTATAACCTGTTCTGCACGAACAAATCGGACTGTGGTTATTAACTCTACAATTGGAATTAGTTCCGCAAACGCCAGGACATGGATCCGTACATTTCTGATTAATACAAGCTCGATCGTTTGAACATTCCGAACTGCTTACGCACTCCGGACGGCATCCTGGTGGGCTACCGATAAAATTTGGCAGACATGAACATACGGCTTGTTCATTCACTTCTCGACATTGACTATTAGGACCACATGGTGATGGTTGACACGGGTTTACGTATTGATGTTGAATTGCTATTGTTTTTTGGTAAAATTGATTTAATTAGAATTAGCCAATTTGTTTGCTGCACAATTTTCTTACGTTCGTCTCGCATAACATTGCAATATGTGTACGGATCACCACTATATCCAACAATGCACGTGCACGTTGGCAAATGGTTAACCACTTGACACAATGCATTTTGTCCACAAGTTCCCGGGCAAGGATCCTGACATTTACTTCGAATACATGCTCTGTTTGATGGACAGTCAGAATTCAACGTACATTCCGGACGACATCCTTCGTATGGATTTCCAATATAGTCTGGCAGACATTGACAAGCGCCAGCATTGTTCTGCTCTCGGCACACAGCGTTCGATCCACATGGATTCGGTGAACATGGTTTCATTTCCTCGTACAATGGTGTTTGTTGAATCGTGCATCTTGTGAATGGATCACCAACAAAACCTATGCTACAGACACACATTGGTGTGTGACTAACAACACGGCATTCGGCATTTTCTCCACACGATCCAGGACAGGGATCTTTGCATTTTTGACGTATACAAGCCAAATTGCTGGCACATTCCGAATTACTAACGCATTCCGGCCGACAATTCGGAGGCGATCCAGTGAAATCGTTTAGGCAGCTACACGCTGGTGAATCACCAACCGATCGGCAGTTTGAGTTCGGTCCACATGGTGACGGTTGACATGGATTGATGGGTTCACGTTGAGGAGGTTGCTCGACAATAGGTTCACAACGAACGAATGGATCACCGGTAAAACGAGCCGGGCAACTACAAATCGGATTATGATTTACAATATTACATTTGGCCGCAATGCCACATGTACCCGGACATGGATCGCGACATTTTTGATTTGAACACGCTTCGCTTTGTAAACAATCAGAATTTACAACACACTCCGGACGACAGGTTGGCGGACTTCCAATGTATCCTGGTACACAAGAGCACACTGACTGCCCGTTTATTTGGCGACACTGGCTATTGGCACCACATGGTGATGGATGGCATGGGTTTTGCGGTGCGATGGCTACAAACAAGAATTAGTATATCTTTAAAGCAATAGATTCAGATGACCAATTTGCTAAATTACATTGTATCATCGGACGACATTGAACAAAAGCATTTCCTTCCATTCCCGGTGGGCAAGTGCACATTGGCACATGATTAATAACTTCGCATTGTGCACCTAATCCACATGTTCCTGGACATGGATCAACACATTTACTGCGTATACAGGCTCGATCACGTGCACAGTCTGAATTAAGAACACATTCTGGGCGACAACCGAAATACGGATCACCATGGTATTCGGGTAAACACGTACAAATTCCGTTATCACACTGTGCATTTGATCCACATGGAGAATTCTGACATGGATCGTCACGTTCAGGCTCTTTAGCTGCAAGAGAAAAATTATGGTTTGTTGTACACTTCTTTGATACGATGCAGTGCGTGTTCGTTGCATTCTTACGAGGCGGTGGAGTTGGTTGGCAAATCGTAAACGGATCGCCGATGTATCCATCAATGCATTTACATGTTGGTACATGATTGACGACGTTGCATTCTGCTGCTATCCCACATGATCCAGGACAAGGATCGATGCATTTCTCACGTATGCAAGCTTTATCGCGTGAACATTCAGCGCTAATTGTACACTCTGGACGACAATTTGGCGGTTGGCCAATATACGATAGACGACACGAACAAGACGGCATACCGTTAATGTTGCGACATTCCGCATTTAGGCCGCACGGAGACGGATAGCAAGGATCTCTGAATTCATCTTTTTCAACGATAACAGGTGGGGCTAAAAATATACACAATTTAGATGACCTGGCCGTCTTAAGGTACATGGGAACCAAAATTAAAAAAAAAACTTCTTACAAGTTACTGGATTGCATCGAGTGAATGGATCGCCTGTAAAACCATTATTACATGAGCAGATTGGACTGTGATTATTGACGCGACAATTTGCATTTGATCCACAAACACCTGGACAAGGATTTGCACACTTCAGATTCACACAAGCCTTATCTTGAGGACATTCCGAACTGCTAAGACATTCTGGCCGACAAGACGGTGGACTACCGATGTAATTTGGCAAACAAGAACAGACAGCTTGTTCGTTGATCTCACGACATTGACTATTTGGTCCACACGGTGACGGCTGACATGGATTAACATTGTCATATTGCGGTGCTATAAGATTTATTTGTGTAATTTTACGTGTAAGACCGAGACAACAACAACAACAAAAATGTTACGCTTACGTTGAGGCGGTGGTGTATTACAATAACGATACGGATCGCCGGTAAATCCTATTCTACATGTACACGACGGCACATGGTTGACTACTTGGCAATCAGAATTTTGACCGCAAGTTCCTGGACAAGGATCCGTACATTTGTTTCGTACACATGCACGATTCGAAGGACAATCAGAATTTCCAACGCATTCTGGTCTACAGCCTTCGTATGGATTACCAAAATATTCGGGCAAACATTGACAGGCACCGGCTCCATTTTGTTCTCGGCACACAGCATTCGATCCGCACGGACTTGGCATGCAGGGCGTCAGTACCTCTACTGGTATATCGGCTAAAATAATTAACGAAGACACATTCGACCAAGTTTTAGTAAAATTGGCAAATTGTTGTATATATTTGTATATGTAAAGCAAAAATGTTGGCAAAAGGTTATTTTGTAGGCAGCATATAAGTGTATAGGTATATATTTGTAGAATATCGCAGATTAATTATTTTGTGAGTTTTGCATAAACAGCCCTGTTTTATATTTGTTATATATAAGATTTGCCCATTATAGGCAGATCATATTGTTGCGTGTAAATTTATAATATTTAAAAATCGTTATTTTTCAGTAAATAGAGAGAAAATCGAGATCATTAATAATATTGAACTTTTAGGTTTTCTTTATTTTTTTTTTTTACATTTTCAAGCAGTATTAATCCCATCATAATGACTTCGTGAATTTGCACTCAGTCATTTATTATTAATTTGTGATCAATAATACTCGAAATTATTCCAGAAAAAACATCAAAGATAGAGAAATTCTAAAATTGCTCAATATTAAAAGTATATTTTTAGATTTTGATTGATATTTGGTTTTAGTGAAAGCTTAAGCTTTGGCTTTTTGTAATATAATTTTTGTTAACAATATATTGTGTGTAGCAAAACGTGCATCCAACGCTGGAGAGCCTTGAGCCTACCTGGAACTCTCATCCAAATAATGTTGTAATAGCATTTTTATTTGTTGTTATTAACTTTACATAATCAAATAATCACATAGTTTATGAATTTAGATCGATTAGATTTTTATGAAATAATTAATTTATTATATAATTATGATACAAAATTGTAACACTGATGCATTTCACAAGTGAGGTAAATATTTTTGGGTTACCAGTTACTAATTTGAATGGTTTCTTTTACTAATTTAAGAGTTATCCTTATCTAATTTTAAGAGTGTCCGTTTCTAATTTGAATAGTTAATTTAATTAATTTTAAGGTTATCGGTCTCTTATTTTAACCGCCCTTTTCATTAATTTTAAAGTTATTGATGTCTAATTTTATGAGTCATAATTTAAAGTGTAATTTTCAAGTTGCCATCACACAATTTGAAAGGGTTCTTCTCCAAACTTTAAGAGATATCTTCCTTAATTTTGAGGGTCCCATTTCCTAAATTTTAGATTAATCCTTTTTCTAGTTTTGGTCATTTCTGACTTGGTGTTTTTTTTTCTAATGTTATAGTTATTCCTCTCTTGCTTTAATGGTTCATTATCCAAAGTTTTCAAAGCCTCTCTAATTTTAAGGGTTCCTTTTTCCTGACTTTAAGTGCCATCCCATACATTAAAGTGTACCTTTTTTAGTTTTTAGTTAGTTTATCCGCCTTTCTAATTTGAATGGTTTTAAATCGTAATTTAAGAGTTTTCTTCGAATGACAATTGAAAGATGGCAGGAGAAATTATAACTCTTGCAAAAGTAAAGCTATTGATTCATTCAAGCCATATAAATCGCCAGGGTGTGATGGTATATTCTCCATACTGTCGCAAATGGGAATGAACGTTCTCCAAGACCATCTAGTTCGACTATTTAGGGCAACTCTCGCTCTAGGAATCACACCTCTCATTTGGCGAAGAACGAGCGTGAACTTTATTCCGAAGGCTGGAAGGAGATCTAGCTTAGATCCAAAATCCTACAGGCCTATTAGTTGAACCTCATTTATTCTGAA
>JANTEX010234035.1:0-13206 GCA_024741295.1 Macrocera vittata | reverse complement strand
GGTGCTTAGTTAAAAAGAATATCCTTTAATTAAATTAAACTAATTATGAAAAATTAAAAACAAAGCGTGGCAAAAGTTTTATGTATTTACTATATATTAGTAAATACTACTATGTTCATATTATTTACCAATAATAGCATTAGTATTATTTACTTATTTCATGGTATATTCAACCAACTATCGATTGTGCCGATCCGTGCCGTTGATGATGGTAAAGATTGGAGTCGACATTTGCCATGGACAACGATCAGCCGTCAAAGACACGACGTTTCCTGCGTGACAAATTCTGAACGGAAAATCACTCTGACTGCCAGGCGAATTCGTCGCTATTAATAGACCTATTGATGAATCAATCCCTATAACCTCTGAAACTGTTTCCCAAATCAAAGAATGTTAAACATCGCAATCGGAGGCATAATATTGTTTCCCAACGCTCAGTACTTGTTCTTATTTTTGAGAAAAGAGACAAAAATGGATCACTTCAATCACCCTAAATCGGTCAGTACAAAGTTATTCAAAATGAACGGAAATTTAAGATCCTACATCTAATATATTTCGTCGCTCGGAGCATCACTAGTGTTAGTATTTTGTGTCAGGCTGGAAGAGATATAGCTTGCACTTTCCACTCTATGGTCTAGCTCACTGTACACTCTACAGACTGGATATCAGTAAATCATCTTCAATTGTGAGAAAATTTGGCTTATCATTCGCTGTTGTGCTTCGTATAAAAACGTTTTTTGCTGAAAACGTCTCGTTTTTAAACCTTTTGAGGTACTTTTTTCTAAAAGTTATAAACATAAAAAAGTTTGACATTCACACCCTAAATAATATAAATGTGTCTCTAAAATAAGACATTCATTGTAAGAATGTTTATGAGAATAATGAATATAAAGTGTACATATACTATTTAGCTAAGTATAGTTCTCGCACTGAACAAATTTTATCTACGATGTACTTGAGATGAATTTTGCTATTATACACTTTTAGATACAAAATAACTTATAAGGTACCTACCTCTACAACAATGTGCAATATAAGTGCATTAAAATTCATTTATCATCTCATTGTAGAAAAATTTATACAGAAGTCATTAAAAATGTAATGGTCAAGTTATTATGGAAAATCATTGTAAAATAACATCAATCAGATATTGCAAGAAATATGAGATTCTATGTAATTAACATGATATTTGTGTATGAAAGAAACATTTTGCATTTAACACAATTGAGCAATTTGCATTAAAATTTTAATTTATTGATGTATTATTACATATAAAACTTATTTATTTATAGTAATACCACAATACTACTAATAATACTAATACTACACTGTTTGAAGAAGACAGACGAACAAAATAATTTTTATTTTGTTTCAGTTCCAGGCACAGACTGTGAGTGGATATAAATATCATCACATTGTTTTGCTCTCAACACAAAAATAATTAAATAACATGTTGACTATTTTCAATCATTATGCCTGGAACTAATTTATATTTATTATTTTTAATTAGTTTTTACTATTTTTAAGGTTTTTTATTATATTTTATGCGAGTTAATTTCATTGGCACCCAGTTTCATTGATATCATCAATTGCCGAAAATATTTAGTGTAGGAGACTTAAATTGTGTACTAATATCGTCTCATTACTACAAGATTAATAGTGGATGCCTAGACTCGATTTATTAATAGGGCAGTCTGTGCTTCTGGTAGTGAGAACTCAGTCATCTTGGATACGTTTTTGGCAGTGAGTCTGCACCAACAGAATTTTCTTTTTTTAATTTTTCATGGTCAGATTTTTCAGTGTATAGTAACACATTTATAATAACACATTTTTTTCGGTGTATAGAGAAGAAGCTATATATTAGATTCCAGCAAAAAAACTGTTTCTAAGCCCGATCGAACCAAATGGGAGAGGACTTCCAAACATCTACTTTTGTACAAGCACTCACTTTTCACAAACGATCATACTTATACTATAGGTTTGGAGCCTGTATTGTTCCGAAGCAAACCACTGATTTTTCACATAAGATTGTTCGGTTCGAAACTTGTACTGTCTCATATTGTTTCGTATGCAATTCGTATATACTATTGAATTTATAGGTCTAGTAGTTCATGGGAAAAAAATTGGTAGAACTCTATCAGCGACATCAAGGATCTTTCTACCTTCACAGAATTAGAAAATTCGTAATTAGTCTAGCCAGAACGTTGAAGGCTCTCGATTCAACTATATCTATGGTGAATAGTGCATCACAATCTGAAAAACCGTCCGAAACGCTCGTATGGGCACATCAAACAATTACTTGCCCAAAATTATGTCCAAATGCCAAACCATATCATATCGGATTTTGTTCGAAATATCGTAAGTTAAATGTGTTCAGACGACTGAAAATCGTAAAATCAAATACGTTATGCCAGATTTTTTGTCAAGCGATCATTTAGATAAGGATTGCAATTCCACTTACACGTGTAAGATATGCAATTTACGACTTCACCCTCTACTTCACACTGGAAATACACCGTCTGTTTGTTCAGCACATCTGTCTGCGGAAGCAGCATCATCATCATCGGTCGCAAACAATAATAATGCAATAGTCGGTTCGCAGCTAGCTAAACGAAAACAGCAATCGACAATGGTATTATTGTCAACAGCTTGCTCGTAATAGGGGAACCGCAAATGGTATGCAATTACGTTTGAGAGCATTAATGGACCAAAACTCACAAGCCACCATCAGTGATTTGGCAGTTAAGCCATTGAAACTTACTATCGTCGGTATTTCAGCAGCTAATGCAGCAACGTCGAAAGCTAACGTAACTTTTGATTTTACTTCCTGTAAAAACTTTGACTAAAGGTTCCAGTCGACTGCTATGGTCCTAGAAAACTGACCACGTATGTGCCAAACTGTTGCTCGGCTAACGGCCAGAGGAATTATTTGATCAATATCCAGTAAGCCGATCCAACGTACTGCTACTCGTCAAAAATAGATGTTGTTTTCGGTGCGGATGCATATGCAAATCTAATAATGTCACGAGACGGATGCACGAAAAGGTCACCAATCGCACCAAATACTGCTTCGGTGTTGGACTTGTCCAGACAGAAACAAGCATCGTTCAGTTATCCCCATAGCAATAACTTCAATTATAAAAACTGCCGACAACTTTAGGAAATAAAAGAAAGTCGCATTTGACAGACGATAAAATGCAATACGAGACGCATTATCAAGAAACGGAATAATCACGGTAGATATGAAGCCAATAAAATCAACGGTGGCAACTTGGAAATTCGGTAGTACGAAAGCATCTGTCATGTCACGATTGTTCTTAATGAAACTCGTACTATTTGCCACACCACGGCATAGTCAAAGAAGTCTGCAGTAAGACGAAGCTACAGGTAGTTATTTTATGCGTCGCAGAAGTCGGATACGGACTTTTCGTTGAACGAAATTTTACACACCGGTACAAAGTAGCAACGGAATTTGTTTACGATTATTCTACGATGTTATGGCTGAATGCCATGTCCTGGCGGTCAGTTGTGTAGAACCTGGCTAACATTTTGGCGAGATTTGTTTTCGCTCAATGGCATTAAAATCGGACGATGGATCGATACTGCACTAGACGGTACGATATTTGTGAATAATTTGACGACAAAGACTTAAGTTTCACCGATGAATCAGGTATCACTTCCACGTTTATGTGGTGCATTATTACGATTATACGATACATGGTGGGCCCTACTGTCGTTGTCGCTTATACGAAGGCGATATTGGGTCTTAGACGGCAGAGCAGAAGTACGAAAGCACATTCATGAATGCATCACATGCTTTAAATTTCCACCTAAAGTGGACAACCAGTTGATGGGCAATTTGCTAACGAGCCGAGTGACCGCAAATCGTCCCTTTTTACATTCTCTTATCGAATTTGACGGACCTATTAAGGTACGAGCAAGTAGGGGTCGTGGTCATAAATCTTTCAAGGTGTAAGTGGCATATGTTTCGCTGCAAAATCGATACACCTGGAGTTCGTGACGGACCAAACTGCCCAGGGTTCCATTGCAACATTGAAAAGATTCATTGCACACCGTGGAATCGTTGGCAATCTATACAGTGATTGCGGGACAAACTTTCTCGTGGCAATTAGTGATCTCAAATCGGCGCTTAGAACTGCAACGAGACAGCAGGCTGCGGAAAAAAGGATATGCTAACGACTTCCGGCGTAGCACTTCCATCTACCAAATGCACCTCATTTTCTTGTTTTTGTGAAGCAGCCGTTAATTTGATGAAATTGTATTTAAAGAAAGTCATAGGACAGTCAACTTGGACCAAAAGGGATGTTGAAAATTTAATCATATCTGGATTCAAGACCAATTTCAATCCGAAAACGCTGGGCCACTTTCTTTTCCTCCAACAAGAGCATAGTTTTTTTGGATAATAATACCGATATCAGATAGCATTTGGTGCAACAAATGTGCCAACAGTTTTGGGAAAGATGATCTCCCGAATATCTCAACAATCTACGGCAGACCAAGTGGAAAAAACGACAACAAAACATCAGAATCAGCGATCGCGTTTCAATGAAAGACGATCGATATCCGTCATGTATGTGACCATCAGTTGATGGGCAATTTGCTAACGGGCCGACTGACCACAAATCGTCCCATTTTACATTCTCTTATCGATTATGACGGACCTATTCAAGTACGAGCCAGTAGGGGTCGTGGTCATAAATCTTTCAAGGTGTATGTGGCATATGTTTCGCTGCAAAATCGATACACCAGAAGCTCGTGACGGATCAAACTGCCCAGTCATAAGTCATAGGACAGTCAACTTGGAACTAAAGGATGTTGAAAATTGAAGCATATCTGGATTCAAGACCAATTTCAATCCGAAAACGCCGGGCCACTTTCTTGTCCGCCAACAAGAGCACAGTTTGTTGAATAATAATACCGATATCAGATGGTATTTGGTGGAGCAAATGTGCCAACATTTTTGGGAAAGATGGTCTCCCGAATATGTCAACAATCTACGGCAGAATACCAAGTGGAAAACACGACAACAAAACATCAGAATCGGCGATCGCGTTTCAATGACAGACGATCGATATCCGTCATGTGTGTGACCATCAGGAAGAATTACCAGCACATGCCATCGCGAGAGTTGTTATAAAGTGAAGGTGTGCGTTTTATCTATCAACGATTTGCAGACGGATGACCAAAATCGCATCATAAATACAACGGCGTAGTTTAATTGGTTTCTTCAGTGTGTCTGGCATGTATATGTTAAATCCACGCTTCGCTCTCAAATTGCACTGTCCCAAAAAACGACTATAATAAGTAACATTAATCATTCTTAGTTCACACTTTGAGTGACACAGAATCTTCACCAAAATTGTTTTGGTATGTTACTTAGACTTAATATCGTAGTACAGGGGCGTAGCCAGAATTGACGGTTCTGTAGATGTTAAAGCATAATGAATGTGTAAAGCAAAATAATTATTATAATTTTTTAGAAATGAACTCAAATGCTGACCATTCCTGAAAAAGCTGACCAAACGTTCTTACTGTACCAACGAAAATCACGTTATCATTGACCATGTGAATACTGACCATTTATTCCAAGAATACTGACCTATACGTTTAAGCCACTGACCATTTTTTAATTATTTTCAATTAATAAACGGCATTTGTTGTAGCGCACACAAAATAAAAAACCTTGACGTGTTTCTGTTCTGTATATATTATTTGCACACGTTATTGAATGATAAAGAACCTATAATTAAGATACTAATTTGTTTTGGTTTCAAAATTTTTTAAATTTATTTGATAGCGAAAATGTAAACAATAAAATACATGTATGTATGTCAATGGTCAATTGATAACAGAGCAAGTTCAACGAAATCGCTTTATGGAAAATTGATTTTAGCCACACAGTGTTTTGAGGTGTTTCGAGCCTAGAGACCTTATGGATGCTTTCGTTGCAGAAAATCGAAAGCACGAATTCGGAGTATGCATTTATGTATATTCATCAGTTCAGTTTCTGGAAAATTGGTTCTGCAGCGCAGTTTGGAGCCACATTTTTGTCGCTTTAAAGATCATATGAAGGCTTTCGTTGAAAAAATTCGAAATCACGCATTCGGTTGATTTATATTCCTCAAAAATCCAGAAAACTTTTGAATTATAAACTCGCGCAATATTAATATCATATACGCTATTATTACTTTGTTAACGCTGAAAAACTCGCAAACAATTCAACTTTTTGTATAAATATTGTTTAAAGTTAATTGCTTAATGGTTTCGTGCCACATAATGCAAATAGCAACTTTTTTTGCTCGTAAGAGAGATAGAAAATTTATCTATTTTATTAATATATTGTAACATTTTATATGTCATTTCATTTCATATACATATGTATATGTATAAAGAATTTTGCACTATATGTATTTGAAATAATACGTAATGTTTATTATAAATAATATGAAAAGATACTTTTTAATGCGGAAATAGCACAATTGAGCCAACGCATTTTTAATGCAAACCACCATCAACATCGTGCAGATAATTTTCTATTCGCCATTTTTTTTGGACATATTTTATGTCATATCACACTTTATGATATGATGTGTTTGAATTTTAAATCATATCTCTAGTGTAATATGTACGTGTGTGTATGGCAAAAATATAATGATAACTGCCGCCGTAATACGATTTTATTACATTGAATGAACAACGGTTTGAAAACAGCATATCAGTCCATTTCAGTGGCTGAATCGGTTGCTGTTGGATTATGTGCGGGAAAAAACTGTCTATAGTGTCCAAAAATGTATATGTAGTTCCACAAAAAAAAATAAAGATGGTTATTTGAAGCCACGTAAAAATTCTGGAATTACAAAAGTGGTGTGAAATTCAGCTCTTAACTTCAAGAAAATGTTTTTTTTTCCGAAATAAAGACAAAAATTATGTATCCTTTAGAAAAACGGCTTAAGTCACTGACCATAACACACCCGTCAGATCAATTGAAAATTTTAGGAAAAGAAATTGCCTGAAAAAAAAAACAAATCTTTTTGAGACTTTCTCAAAAAATTCCAATAAAACGACTTATTTGAGCCTTAGTCACTATTTAAAGTTGTTTAAGTAAAAACAAGTGCACATGCTGATTTCAGTCAGAGTAGGTTTATTTGCCAGATTACTTATTAGTTTTAACCATTAAACTACACTGAAAAAATTATTCGTTTGATCTAAACGTGTTCACATTTACAAAGTGACTGGAAGTCCCTAGAAATTGACCGGAAGTCACCGGAAATCGAACGGAAGTCACCGAAAACCGACCGCGACACATAGCAACACAATCGAATGTCACGATGCCTTACCTGTGCTTACCCTACGATGGCTTACCCGTGCCCAGCCATTCCTCTCACTCTCGCTCCCGAATTTCTCCAGCAAATAGAGAAAATAGCGAGGTCCCAAGAGCGACTGGCCAAGAAAAAGGTATTACACTATTTTTTAAAAGAACTTTAAGGTATCAGACGATTTCATGCCCTGCCATTCTTTTCATCCTCGCGTCTAAATTTCCTCCGCGGACAGAGAAGGACATTTTATAGGCGTTGGGCATTCTTTGGAAACCAAATAACGACGAATTTCTGTTCAAAGTACAACTCGATCCGATCGCCAAAACTTGATCGAGGTCAATCGGACGACATTTTAAAGACGTTGGGCATTCTTTGGAAACCAAATAACGACGAATTTCTGTACAGCTCGATCCGATCGCCAAAACTATGGCGAAACGTATAATCCTCTCAGATATATCAAGGACTTTCGACACAGTTGGTTGGATGGCACCGGTCACAATACGGGCAAAAATCTTCGTGCAAGCGTTATAGCTGACCAAACTAGGATGAGACGACGAGTTACCACCCGAATTGACACGGCCTTGGATTGAATACAGAAATCAACTACCGGTCATGGAATCAATTTGAATTCCGCGTTGGCTGGGAAAGACAAGTAGCAACGAAAACGTACAACTTTACTATTTTGCTGATACTTTCATCAGGGCGTACGCTGCAGTTACATATCTGCTTATCGTCCACTCAAACTCGACAACCACGACAATCATAGCAGCCAAAACTAAAGTGGCTCTTTCAAAACCCCTGAAGGTTCGGAATTGTGGTGGCGAGGACCGCCGTGGCTTAGTCGGCCAGGGGATATGTGGTCCCAAAATCAAAGATGCGACGATAAAACCGGTATTGAACGTCACAGAATAACCGTAATGCACACATCGATCGAGTCCACTGTTTAGGATGAGCTGCTAACAAGGTGCTCAAGGTACACAAAATTGATCCGATCAACAGAGTATTATTTTTCGTTCATCTTTGTCAGCGCAGCCAGTATGCGAAACGTCGAGTTTTATCGAGCCCAAATCGAGGGTGGACGGGCCAAAATATCGCCCAATGACGGCGTTAAATGTCACTTTTTACCTCCAAGCTCTCCTCGCTTTAGAGGCTTGTGGGAGGCCGTTGTGAAATTCCACATGCGACGGGTGTTAAACGGCGCGTTGTTGACGTTTGAGGAGCTGACTGCCGGGGTCAATCAAATCGAAGCAGTCCTCAACTCTCGACTACTTTGTCCATTGTCGACCGATCCCGTTAATTTAGAAGTCCTCACGCCGGCCGGGACATTTTTTAATCGGCCGTCCGCTTACATCACCACCGGAACAAATAAAAAACCGCCTCACCCGATGGAGAAGAATGCAACACATTGTGCAATCGTTTTGGAACCGTTGCAGCAAAGCCGAAGTGACTGAAGCATCAACCAAACATCACGGTCGGCGAAATGATGCTGGTCAAGGACGACCGTCTACCACCATTAAAATGGTTACTTGGTAGAGTGGTGTTAGTACACCCCGCTAGCGATAGTCTAGTAAGAGTTGTACCTGTGAGGACCAATGGTGGACTTTTGAAAAGACTTATCGTCAAACTAGTGATCTCAGCTCTTCATCGCGACCAATCGTTTGACACACAATAGTTCCAATTCTTCATACATACTTTAACTTTTCTACTATTCGTTTAATTATATATCTTGTGGTGGGTCGTATCCATATAACTTTTACTTATACTATCTTTTCTCTGCTCTCTCTCTTTTCGTCAATAATATTGGCGAGTCGGAGCGCCATAGCCAAACTTCATGTTCGTGCGCCATTCTGTGTTTAGCAAGGAGGAAATGCCGTTTAGCTCAAGCTCAGTTTGGAAACGTTAGTTATGTTGAGACTACTGTCTCAAGGCGGACCAGTATGTTACTACTTTTAAAAAGCGAAAAATTTGGTAATAGAGGACCTTGAATTCTAAATGATGGGCCAGAAAATGAAAAGCGCTTAGGCCCCGAAAAATCATTAATCCGCCGCTGCGCGGTTATCGTACGTCGCGGCGATCAAACGACGCATCAATCAAATTTCGCGCCGATCAAACATTGCGGCGATAAAACGTCGCGTCGATTAAAAGTCGCGGGGATCAAACGTCAAACCGATCAAAGGTCGCGGCGATCAAACCTCGCGGCGATCAAACGTCGCAGCGGTAAATTGTCGCGGCGATCACACGTCAAGCCGACCAAACTTCAAGCCGATCAAACGTCAAGTCGATCAAATGGCAAGCCGATCAAACGTCAAGCCAATCAAACGGTGACGATCAAACGTCGCAGCGATTTGACGTCGTGCCGATCAAACCTCAATCCGATCATACGACTCGGCGACCAAACGTCGCGACTACCAAACGTCGTGGTGATCAAACTACCAAGCCGATCAAACGTCAAACCGACTAATCATCGCGGCGATCAAACGTCGCAGCGGTAAAATGTCGCGGCGATCGAACGTCAAGCCGTTCAATCGTCAAGCCGAACAAACGTCCAGCCGATCAAATGTCTAGCCGATCAAACGTCAAGCTGATCAAACGTTAAGCCGATCAAACATCAAGCCGATCAAACAGTGACTACCAAACGTCGCGAAGATCAAACGTCGCGGCGATTTAACATCGCGCCGATCAAACCTCAAGCCGATCAAACCTTAAGCCGATCAAACGTCAAGCCGATCAAACCTCAAGCTGATCAAACGTAAAGCCGATCAAACCTTAAGCCGATCACACCTCAAGCCGATCAAACCTCAAGCCGATCAAACCTCAAACCAAACAAACCCCAAGCCGATCAAACCTCATGCCGATCAAACCTCAAGCCGATCAAACGTCGCGGCGATCGAACCTTCAGCCGATCAAACCTCAAGCCGATCAAACCTCAAGCCGATCAAACCTCAAGCCGATCAAACCTCAAGCCGATCAAACGTCGCGGCGATCAAACGTCGCGGCGATCAAACGTCGCGGCGATCAAACATCGTGGCGATCATATGTCGCGGCGGTTAAACGTCGTGCCGATCAAACCTCAAGCCGATCATACGTCATGCTGATCAAACGTCAAGCCCATCAAACGTCAAGCCGGTCAAACGTCAAGCTGATCAAACGCCAAACTGAACAAACGTCAATCCGATCGATCGTTGCGGCTCTCGTACGTCGCGGCGATCAAACGTCGCGGTGATCAAACGTCGCGTTGTTTTAAAGTCGCGGCCATCAAACGTCAATCCGATCAAACGTCTTGGCGATCAATTGTTTCTGCGACCAAAAGTACCTACGATTAAACGTCGTATAATCGTTGCTATATCTATAGTGCAATAAAATTTTACCTATTGTAATGGTCAGCTCAACCTAGGTACAAATCACCCCAGTGCAATACACTACACAAAGGAAAGACGATGGCTATGGTAGCGCTAGCGAAAAATCGTTTTGATTACACGGTTTGGTGATATAGAGTTGTACTGCCACAAACACCAGATGAACAGCTGCGAAGTGGTTAACAGTGCAAATATTAACAACCATCTGACACTTTTCATCATCGCTACTTGAATCCACACTACGAAATTTCTTTGATATCGCTAATCAAATAGATTCCTTCGGTTTCGGTATCCAGAACGATGAGGCGCCGACAAGAGTGACAAGTGATATTAAATCGCCACCAGACATATCGTTGTCAAGTATATAACACTGCTACCATCAGTGAGCTAGAAAACCGATATAACGTTAAAATTCGACCAGCATTCAATCACAACTCGACTGGATTACTAGGTTATCACCGTCTGTGCAGAAAACAGATCCTGCGTCAACTTTGCAAGTCAAATCAATGTTGAGAACAGGGAGCATACTTTCCGAAAAATCATAATCAAAGCAACCAGATATTTTGAACTGTTCGCCAGAACCCACGAATCAGTGGACATAACAAATAACACTACACACTAGTGAGCAAACACACGTTTAATTTATCTGACGCAACACCAAAGCTATCACTGCCGTCTTGAAGGCAACAAGGATTCCGTTGCTCAATCCCGGCATTACTTCGGACGATGCGACGATCTTATTGTCCGACATCGTTACTTTCACCAGTCATCAAGCTACTCGAAGCATTAATACTCTCCACCATAACGAGAATATTACATATCGCTAGACACCAACATGGTTTTCGTAGGTATTCTCTACGCCACCACTTTGATACATGTCGTTTAAGACTAAATATATGAAGGCCTAAGCCAACGAAGACTGAACATGAGAATAGTTTTAGGTAGCCTTGAACATATCATAGGGCCTTAGCTTAGACACAGTGTCCTACGAAAAGTTATTAAACGAGATTCGTGATACAAGCATACGATTGAGGATTTAACGGTGGCTTTTTGGCTATATGAGAGGATGACGAAGAAGTGCCGTGAGTTGTGTTCAAAATATCGGCAAAAAACCAAAACCAGACGACGAGCAAAATAAAGATAATGCGAAGTCACAACGGCCGCGAATGCGTAAGCAGAGCATGATTCTTAAAGGAACATGGCATTCGCAGGCTACTTTCTGTTGAATATACCCCACAGCAGAATGGAGCCGCCGAACAGGCGAACACGAGTAAAATATGTGAGCAGCTGCGGTAAACACAGTTCTTTACTTACGAAACTTCACATTAAGCATTGTTTAGACGAAGACCTGAGCTAAACCATATCAGAATTATTGGTGGTTGGGTATTTGTTCTAAATAAAGATCCGAGCCAGTCCCAATTTTGGCTAAAAGGCGAGTAATTTAATCGATTACTCCAAGGAATCATAGGTATATAGGCTTTATAGTAAAAACTAATCTTATCAAGAGACCTGATCAAGGAAACAGTCACTGGTCCCGCAAGTAAGAGCGGCCGTAATGATGCTGGCAAAACTAGAACGACGATTCTAGTGATAAGTAGCCAAAGAGGGAGTCTAGTGATGATTTTACGGTGACTATGACAATGACGCCGCCAATGATGCCGATGATAAGCATGCTGGAGACCGATTAACTAGACAATTCAAAAGAAAATTTGCAAGAATGCAGCAGTGAAACTACGTATGGAATCAATGCTAGATGCAGATGCCCATCCAGGAGGTGTTGACGAGGCCTTGTCACGATCTGAAAGAAAGTAGTTGCATGACGCATTGGAGCGTGAGTATACGTCACTAAAAATATATATATATATATATTTGGGATCTTGTAGGTGGTGCAATTGATTGCTCGCAAACGTATGGAATCGACTATGCCGAAACTTTTCAGCAGTACCACGCTATCTTACAATTCCTATTCATTTAGCACTTACGGTGGAACAAAAATAGGTAGTATAACAATTAGAATTAACGGAAACTTACTAAAATGTTAAAATAGAGGAGGAAGTGTACATGCCATGACAGCCTAAGTGTTTCATAAAAAGAATAAATTTGAAATCATGGATAAGGAACAAATACAGTATTGTCCCGGAATCGAAGTCACTCACGACACTAATAGTGGACCAATATGTATTTTGCAAAGTAAATTTATCGATAATCCGTTAAAACGATACAAAACGAAAGCGTGTAGACCGTACTACACACAACTATCTGCTGACGAAAAGTTGTCAAAGTGCGACAAAGACGATTGCGTAAAGATAGAGCCGGGGCAGTTTCATTCGTTGGACAGGACATGTACTTGACAATCTTAACACGCTCGCACTTAGTCCACTCGAAGGCCGTATAATTACGGAAATGGGATTTTCGTACCGATTTCACTATTCCGTTCCACTTTTATGGTGCGCTGTAATAGATTATACAATTTCGACATCTGGTGACGGGAATCGCAAACCCTGTCCTCTGCT
>JANTEX010233924.1:0-13216 GCA_024741295.1 Macrocera vittata | reverse complement strand
AGATCGAAAATTCGAAAAATCCACGTTACTGCAACCTTTTATATTTTTGTAAAAAACTACAATGCTTTCGCTTTCAAAAGAGCATAATTTTATAAAAATTCAATGAAAACCAATTGAGATATCGCAGTTTTAGCCAAAGCATGTAATAAGCTAAAATGCGCATATTGAAATTTGGCAAATTTAAAAAGCATTTATCCTCCCATTAACAAATATATATATACATCTCTATACAAAATTTGTTCACCTGATTTTACAAAATTCATAGTCCGTTTTCGTCTGTTTTTGGCAAAATAATCGATCGGCTTGGGACATGGCCATCTTTAACGGTATGTATCTCCGTCAATTGTGGGCCAATTTCATTAAATTTCACCTTAAACCGCACCTGTGGATTGTCAGCTATTTAGAAAATTTAAAATATTTTTGGTTAACCCATTGAAGCTTACTAAAAAAAATAAAAATGTGAACGGTTGATTTTTTACGGTTTTCGGCTTATAAATCGAAAGGGGTAGGAAGGTTGTTCTGACAAAACATAGTTTTTTAATAGTAAATCGCCATATCTATCGAAATAAATGAAGTTGCCCGAACAAAGGTTACACGGATAAAGGGTTAAATACGAAAAATATTTTTTTTTGATACTCCTTTTCCTTATGAAAATATTTTTGAAATTTCATCTCTCCGATTTTGAAAAGTAAGAGATCGTTGGAAAGGTAATCAAATGTAGCAAAAAATATGTGACCATTTTTTTGTCGAACGCACACAGGTGCCGAAAACTGGAAAAAAGTGTTCTTAGTATAAAAAAGGGCCAATTTTTAGGGCACATTGCCCGGCTTTGAAATTTCGTAAGTGAAATCTGCTGAGTTGTGATCCCATCTACATATACTCAGATTTCGAACGCTATCTTCTATTTGACTGTGGCAATGGTAGATGTCAGAGCGGAAAGAAACTACGAAAATGAGTTTTTGTCGAGTTGCCAGGGTAGCAAAAATATGTAAGCTCGTAAAAATTCAGACTCCTCGTAGTTTTTTTACATAAAATACACGTTGCTGTCTGCGCTCCTTCCGCTTTAGGTACATCATTGAGCCTAAGAAAATTATTTTAATAAAAACTAAGTCTGTTTAAATAATAATTAGCAAATTTAAAAATCATTTTCATTTGATCATAAGATAAAGGTATTATATATATATATATGTATATAGATAGTTATTTACTAGACTTCATTTCTTTTTCAAGTTAAAAACATCCGTTTTCGTTTTAAAGAAAAACCAAAAAAAAATTAAAGTGACACCAATGTTAATAAAAAAAACTGCTGAACAATATAAGAGATCACATTGACCGCGCACGCTGTTTTTCTTCTTTCGGTTTCGAATTTCTTAACTCGTATTCATTTTTTTTTTAGTTCCATAACTCTTCGGATCGGCCAAATTTATAAACCAACGACGAAACAAAAATGAAGATATTTTGCAATAGTAAACTTATGCCAGGCCAATTGCTTACTGCTTTATCTGTATTTAAGATGATTATAGTTCAATCATTTATAGTTTTACAGAAAAACAAACTGAAGTATTTTGTTTACCGTTTGTCGATAAATTTGCCACCATCACCCATATGGCAGCAATTATCGCCGCAAATCCAATAACAAAACCAATAAATATCCAAATTCTAGCTCCTCTTGTCTCTAAACAGCCACCCGAAAGTGCTGTGTCATCATTAATCTACAGGCCAATATGTAAAGGAGACGAAACCAGTCAGACAATATTGATTAAAACAAAACAAAAAGAACCTGTGCTTGAGTAACGGAGTTGACCATAAACAAACTGATCGTACCCATTATACCCAATATAATGTGAGCAGCATCAATGGAATGCGGATACATGGACAAGGCGTCAATTAAAAGCCACCATCCAGTAAAGAACTGAAATTTCCCAAAAAAAATAAGAAAAGTTCGTCATTTTCCTTTTTGTGAATCATCAAAAAACACAAAAGATTAGTCTGCTCTGAGGCAGTTGCTGCCCTTACCAAAATGCCAGCCACAATTGATGCCAATGTGTTTCTTTGGTAATCCGGATTGAACCAAATGCACGATGTTAACGTGTCCATAATACTCATCTTTGGAATTGTTTGATCAACAAACCGAGAATAGAATTATTAATAGTTTGTTTTGTTTTTCGAAAACTTGTCTCGAAATTATGGAGTAAAAAGTCGATAAAAAGAAAAGTTTTCTCCTACAAACACACAACACAGCCAAAACATTGACAGCGAAAAATGATGATGGAAAAAAATGACAGACAATGATGACAGCAGTCAACGCGCGCGTTCACTCTATTCATTCCATATTCACGTCACAATCATCTCGTGTGTGTACAACTTTTGTCGCTGAGCGCGTTCATTTTGGTTCATCACACACGCACACCGATGATGATTTTTTTCCACCAACACTTCATCTGGTACCCCGAATTCATCCGTCTTTCTTCAATCGAACATTGCGGCCATCTCATTTGTCGTGAAAATTTTTATTCCTCCTCACGTTCACGTAACCATCCGAAATCCAAATTGATTACATAAGTATAGTGATTGGGGTAAGAAAATTTTTTCCAAACGAATTGAAGTAAAGAGAATATGTTTTCCGCATTGAAAACGGTGGCCACAAAGGCCGAATCGGCAAAATTACTATCGTTTGCCAATCAATTCAATCGTCATTATGCGGCAAAAACGGCCACAAAAGCAGCCGTCGCCCAAGGAAAAGTGGTGGCGGTCATCGGTGCCGTTGTCGACGTTCAATTCGAAAATGATTTGCCACCGATTTTGAACGCTTTGGAAGTGTCCGGACGTTCACCACGTTTGGTTTTGGAAGTTGCGCAACATTTGGGCGAGAACACCGTTCGTACCATTGCCATGGATGGTACCGAGGGTTTGGTCCGAGGACAAGTGGTCAACGATACTGGTGACGCTATCCGTATTCCGGTCGGTGTCGAAACATTGGGTCGCATCATGAACGTCATCGGTGAACCGATCGATGAACGTGGTCCAATTAATACCGATTTGTCCGCACCCATTCATGCCGAAGCACCCGAATTCGTTGAGATGAGTGTCGAACAAGAGATTCTTGTTACAGGCATCAAGGTCGTCGACCTATTGGCCCCATACGTAAAGGGTGGCAAAATTGGTTTGTTTGGTGGTGCTGGTGTCGGCAAAACTGTACTGATTATGGAGTTGATCAATAACGTGGCTAAGGCTCATGGTGGTTATTCGGTATTTGCTGGTGTCGGCGAACGTACCCGTGAAGGAAACGATTTGTACAATGAAATGATTGAAGGCGGTGTCATTTCGTTGAAGGACAAAACATCGAAAGTAGCTTTGGTATACGGTCAAATGAACGAACCGCCAGGCGCTCGTGCTCGTGTCGCTTTGACCGGATTAACTGTTGCCGAATATTTCCGTGACCAGGAAGGACAAGATGTGTTGTTGTTTATTGACAACATTTTCCGTTTCACACAGGCCGGTTCCGAGGTATCGGCTCTGTTGGGTCGTATTCCATCGGCTGTCGGTTATCAACCAACTTTGGCCACTGACATGGGTACGATGCAGGAACGTATTACAACCACACGAAAGGGATCCATTACGTCGGTACAGGCTATTTATGTGCCAGCTGACGATTTAACTGATCCGGCTCCAGCCACAACATTTGCCCATTTAGACGCCACCACTGTATTGTCTCGTGCTATTGCCGAATTAGGTATTTATCCGGCCGTAGATCCTTTGGATTCTACGTCGCGTATCATGGATCCAAATGTTATTGGTGCTGAACATTATAACGTTGCCCGTGGTGTACAGAAAATCTTGCAAGATTACAAATCACTTCAAGATATCATCGCCATTTTGGGTATGGATGAATTGTCGGAAGAAGATAAGATTACTGTGGCACGTGCACGTAAGATTCAACGTTTCTTGTCGCAACCTTTCCAAGTGGCTGAAGTATTTACTGGACATGCCGGTAAATTGGTACCGATCGAAGAGACAATTAAGGGATTCACAAAGATTTTGGGTGGCGACTATGATCATTTGCCAGAAGTGGCATTTTATATGGTTGGACCGATTGAAGAAGTTGTCGAGAAAGCCGAACGATTGGCTAAGGAAGCAGCCAATTAGATTATAGAAATCGAAAGTTTTTTGTTTTAAATGTGAGAGAATAAAAAAGAAAAGAAAAAAAAACGCAATTGCAGTAACGAACGAAATGTCAAGATCTGCCCAAATTTTGACAATTTTATTAACGAATCGACACACAAGACACACACACACATAATTTCAAAGAGCCCACAATTGAGAAAAAAAAAACTAAAGTTGTGTAACACTTATTATCTTTAAAAAAAAAATGGAAATGAAAATCAAATAAAAATTATAAAAAGTAGTTGAAAGCATTTCGTTTTTTATTTAGTTTTGATTTTGAACAGAAACAGAAGAGCTGAAACGAAAAATGGCCTCTGGCAGCGGTAACTGCAGAAGAATGAAAATATATTTTTTTGTATACAAACAGAATTCTGTTAAGTTAACAAAAAGCATACTATTTAGTACGAGTGAGATGCCCGTTGGTTTTGGCATGTGATTCACATTGTTGTGAGCGCATGTTCAAGATCACCGGCCATGACATTCTTTGACGTCTTCTCATGGCATGGCGTTGAATCGGGATGAAATTGGGTGGACCTATGTGATTTTATTGATTTTTTATAAAATTGCAGTTGCAGTCACATGAAGAGTTTTCGGTCTATCTGACTTGTTGAGCTGGCCAAAACTTGATTGTTTCAATGCAGTGCGGATTAGACCTCATTGCAGGCTTTAGCTATAACTGCGATATTTCAGTTAGTTTTCACTTCATTTTTGTAAAATTATGGTCCTTGGAAAGCCAAAGCATTGTAGTTTCTTACAAAATTTAAAAAGTTGCAGTCAGATGCAGAGTTTTGGCTCTATCTAAACTGTTGACTGTTCAAAAATTGACTGTTCGAGTACAATGCACATTTTACCTCATTACAGGCTCAAGCTGTAACCGTGATATATCAGTTAGTTTTCACTGAATTTATATAAATTTGTGGTCCTTGGAAAGCCAAAGCATTGTTGTTTTTTACAAAAATATAAAATGATACAGGAACATGGAAAATTTTCGATCTATCTCATTTGTAAACTGGTCAAAAATTGATTCTTCCAATACAATGCGAATTTTACCATATTACAGGCTTTAGCTGTAACCATGATATCTCAGTTAGTTTTCATTGAATTTTTATAAAATTGTGGTCCTTGGAAAGCTAAGGCATTGTAGTTTTTTACAAAAATATAAAAGGCTGCAGTTAGTTTTCGGTCTATCTGACTTGTTGAACTGGTAAAAAATCGAGTACAAAATTGATTCTTTCTTACGGTTCTGGCTTATTGTCAGCGAGCTTTCGTGCCCATCCATCTATTACACGTTCAGAGTAAGAGTGCGTGATAATAATTTATAAAGTCAAGTGTTATTAAAAGCTAGTTTTAGCTGTAGTTTAAGCTTTAAAAGTTTCAAAATCATGGAAAATCTTTCGTTTGTGTAATTTATTCTTATTTCGCTTTTGTATTTTATCACCAGTTGGAAAAATATTTTCAGATAGTTCATATATACTCGCAAAATATTAAGAATATTTGTTGTGAGATATAAATAATGATAATTTTTAATTAATTTCAATCAAAAAGATGGAAAAGCGACTTACCGAATGCCATATGTTGAAAACAGAGAATGCGGTCTCATGAATCATCAAAACTGTAAAAATCGGACCATTCTTATGGAAGTAAAATTTGCACAGCTTTCAAGTTTCGAACAATAGTCAATAGTCAATAAAAAATAACTTTTTTCCTACTTTAAAACTGTTAATGACGCACATACCGCACACACTCACATCCAACGCGTAAGTAAAAAAAAAAACAAAGCATATCATAAGTGAAAACTATGCACACAAAAGTTAAGTCTAACTAACATCATCCAACATTAAAATCCGAAATGGCGATAGATGATGAAAAAAAACCCGATTGCCGACGATGCGCACGCGCAACATGCACATGTCTACTTGAGCGCATGGTTTGAAATTTTTTTTTGTACAAAAAAAAACGCAAAAAAACTTACAAAATCTATCGTACAACACTTTGATGAGCTTAAATTTGATTAATTTCATTAATTATTCCCGAATTTCGAAATAAAACACACGAAATAATTAAATTATTTTTGGATTTAATTTTGCGGTGCAGACGCGCTTGACCGTACATCAGAAAGGATTGATTGACAATATTAGTTAAGCTCATTTGCGTGAGTATGTTCGAATGCACGTGAAAAATTAATTTTGATGAGATCGATTAAAAGTGTTATATAGTGTAGAGTTCATGCACCAATTAAGTTAACCGCGTTTCAATTGTATTAATCCGAAGCGACAAAAATCGAAACTATACCTCTTTTGTTCTACAATATTTAACAAGCATGTTATATACAGTAAAGTCTCATTATATAATTTTGAAAATATTTTTTATTTGTTTTCCACTAAGGTAACAATTAAAATAAGTATGATGTAGTGATAAAAAAGTTTGTGATATGAGATATGTTTACTTAGACAGAATTTGGCGATGATCAAATATGAATAAATGTTAGTTCTGTTTTGCCAACATGGAGCCATCTAAAATGCGTTTTCAGTGCAGATTGGCCAAAACATGACTTTAGAGGTCCAGCACTATCTAAAAGATACAGATACGGCGTATTTTCAAATTTCGAGGATTTAAAAAAAAAATCGAAGGAGTATCCCGTTGACGGCGGCGTGCATTCCATTATGCTTAGAATGACCTTGATATTCATTTATCTTCGAAATTCAAACTGTACTATTTTAACGTTTTCTGGCATATATACCCCAAAATGTATTAAATTGGGTTTCTCAAGTTTAAAAGACGACGTTTTTCTCACTTTCTCACACATTGTAATATCATTGTTAACCATGATTTGCGCATATACATATCACCTCCAGAGATGTTGTACAGAGCTGAGAACCACAAAATGCACACCCTTTTGTCTGGTAAGTAAAATCTAAAATTTTAATTGTAAGATTGTGAATATAAAGTCGATTTTCTTTAACATAAGTCTTCGAAACTTGTTTCCAAATACTTTACTTCAGAAAAAATAAAACAAAAATAAAACTAATAATTCGTTGTACGTATATAATAATGATAGAAAACAAAAATTTGTAAAAGCACCTTTTCGTAAATATGTTTAACATATTCATATAAATTTATATATATACATCACACACACACATGATTGTGCACAATTAATTTCAAAAATTATTATTTATAAAAAGGAAGAAAAAAAGTCTCTGTTCTTACTTAATAGGTTAGTTGTCAATCGGACATTCGCCCTCATGTTGCAGACACCATTGTGGCTGCAGACGATCGGCTGAAATACCATTTTGTACTAATCGTTCGCGATGTATCAACATTCGGGGTTCAGCATCACGCCACGTCGTCTTTGGATCGGACCACAATCGTTCGGCCATTGCACTGGCCCTAGGCCAAAATCGTGAATCGACCACAAATTCATCGGCTTGCTCTGACCATAAAGCTGCTTCGGCACCTAATATTTGTGATTTGTAACGGCCACCAATGGCGCCCAGATCGTTTTTGTACACTTTCTCCCAACCGATATACGGTGCACACCAGTTAACACCCTCGGTCACCCATGCACCAAATCCACAATCAAAGTACAGAGCATCATAGTTGGACATAATCAATTGATAGCCGCGCTCCAGTAAATCTTGTACCTTTGGATCTTCGCCGGTTGTCCAAATTTGTATAATATAGCGATCTTTGCTCAAGTACCGGTCAACGTATGGTAACTCAGTCAAATGACTGGTCCACATGATTATCGGCAGTTTTTCCTTTGACACTTTGTCCAGTCGTTCGAGTGCATGATCCTGAAAGTGTCCCCACAATTTCATAAAATCAGACACATCATGTGACCAGCCTTTCTCACGCATCCAACCACGCAGTTCTGTACTGGAATTCCAGCACATATGCGACACCTCATCGCCGCCCATATGGAACACATCCGGATGCTTAAACATGTCCAACATTTCACGATAAATATCTTCTAGCACATTGTACAGTTCCGGTTTGCTGGGATCGAGTTGACCGCACGGCGGTTCGACACAGTACTTTTGCCATGGCTGATGATTGAAACATGTTGTCAGTCCTTTTGCTTGCCAACCTTCGCCAACGTGGGCCGGTGCATCGAATTCGGGCAGAACGCGGACACCGCGAATGTGCGCATACTCCAAAACCTGTAACAATGAAGAGAAACAAAGTTTTAAATGCCCTACTTTGAATACAGCTACAAGTTCGGCACTGATATAAATGAACAACAAAATATAATTTACTTACGTCGGCAACATCTTCGGCTGTATACACTTTATCGGCCGAATAGGCACCCAAACGTGCCAAATCTGGATGAGACTTTAATACCAGTGGAAAGCTTTGCGAATCGGTAATATGCCAATGGAATGTATTCAACTTTGTCATTGCCATAGCATCAATGGTGCGTTTGATTGAATCCACGGAAAAATAGTTACGGGCCGTGTCCAAAAGCAAACCGCGATGTTTGTACACCGGTGCATCGATAATCTCAAATTCACCGACAATCTAAGGAATGGGGGGAAACATTTTTTTTTTTTTTAAATAAATCCACGGACAAAAGAACTAAAACATCACCAAACCTGTAACTCCTGGCGAATGTCATCGTAGACAATAAGTTGAGCCAACGTTTCCAGACCGTGTCGAGCACCGAAAATTGTCTCCGCCTTAATATGCGCCACAATGTCACCATTTTTCTCGGACGCTCTCAGTTCATAACTTTCGTCCGTCAACATTGTCAATTTGGTTTGTTCACTTTTGACTTTCACATTTACAATCAGATTCTTGCCGTCCTGTGACAATTGCACGCTTTTCGGCACCTTGACACGAAGCTGTTCCAAAAATCGATTTTCATTTTCTTCCCAAAAGTATTCCTGGTCTTGAAAATCATTTGCTCGTACGGTTACGGTGCCGGGATTTATTTTCGCAATGAAATTACTCAAACGAATTGGACCGGTCGGTTTTGGCCACAGTGTGCCCGGTTCGTTGCCACAAAATAGTCGGCACACCGGTAAACTAACGGCTTTTCGATCGTTTGAATCAAGCGCAATTTTGACGCAACGACTAGTCTGACATTCATAGCCCCATGGCGGTATTTTCGTGCCGTCATGGGCCAATGTTGATTGCAGATAGGCTAGCAGGCAGCATATTGTGACGAGCAGTGACATCACGATAATAATCGTGTTGTGAACGCTGGAAGAATACATTTTTGTGTTTGTTTTTTGAAATTAAGAAAAGAATGGAAAGAAAATCAAATGAATAAGTGAAGCCATAGATAGAAAGTAAAATATTTACGATGAACCGAAGAAAGTAAATTAAGCTGGTCTATATGTAAGTGGCAAATAATTTTCAAGTAAACCGAGTATAAGATGTAAATAGGAAGTTTTAATTAAATTAGAGGCTTACAATCCAGGTTAAATCCAATGTAGGATCGATACTGAAAAAATCCAGGTTAAATCCAATATCGGATCAATATCGCCCGGGGCGCTTATTTATAAATTGTATGCCCCTTCCCAAAGCAAAACCAGAAATAACGCCATTTAAGAAATTAAATTAAGTAACAACGTTATCTATTACGAAAATACTAAACATTGTTTTTCGATAACATATACCACCGTCTACAATTAATATACGAAATACAGCAGATAATCTTTTTGATACATTTTTATGTTGAAGTAATTACACGCGGACAATATTAAAGCTATATATCAGACACACATTTGTGTGTGTTGACAACTTACAAATGCATGAAAGACGTATACGTCTTTCATGCATTTTATTCATTTGAACATTCGTTATTCTAAGCACATAATGACTATACAAATCAATATTGCAACATAACAAAATGTAACTATTGCATTGACTACTTTCCAGCTCTATTACCTCTCACTATACCTATAGCTCTTATCTAAAGTAACACATCTTTTGCTCTATATACACAATGAAGACCAACATAATATGATTTTGTAAACTGGTTTATGGCAAATAATAATGGTATTTACTATACATAACAATAAGTTATTTAGAATGGTCTTACCAGTTCTTGAATTATGGCCAATTACACTTCCGGTCACAGTGCTCTGAGTTCAGTGCAATAATTGATCTCTTGTGATCTGATCTGGGCTTGTGCTCGCCGCACTTTTGCAAACGTGTAACGTTTGTCCGGTGGTACACTTGTCTGTGTGGCTATTTAAAAAAATGTTTAGAACAAGAATAGTTATTATAATTTACACACAGCTAAAATACAAAACTTGTTACCGTTTCCAAACACACACGATAACTAAATCGATAGATCGATTGTTGCCAGGTTTTTATATGGAAATTGCTATCTTCTTCGCATTATTCCACAATTTATTTCTTGGAGACAAAATGTTATTAATATCATTAGCATGTTTATCGTTTGATTGTTATTACATATATTGTATTGACATGTAAAACTATAAACACTTACCCACTAGCAAAAATGTAATTCGGATATATTATCGCTATATGCGCTGCTCATTATAGGTAAACAAGGAAAAAAAAACTTGAAATCTTCAGCTGTTGAACTCTGCTGCTGCCGATCGTATTCGTACAGAAACTTTACCTATATAACATTCATATACCATTCTACATCGTGTTTATATATATGAATTGAATCTGCCTGGCCACTCAGACTTTTAATGGGCAGGTTATTGTCTGGTTGATTTACACGTTGTCGTTAAAATCGTTTTCATTTAGGAATAAGCCAAAAGCAACAACACACACATTAAATATACTAAAAATTGTTAATTTAATACATTTTGCGATATTGATTTAGATAAGTATATATATATTATTGTGTAGAACTTTTAAGTGGAATTGAATGGTATAGATAAATTGTAAAAAACCACCAATTTAGTATGCAAAATATTTGTTTTGTATATTTTTTTGTTTGAAAACAAATTATTGAAATTTATTTATTTTTGGTTTATCTTTTGATGATTCTTGTGTGTTGAACTCTTGTATTTCTTATTTTTCACAACAAAAGTTAAATGACATCTGAATTTGAACCAAGGAAATGGTACATTTTATGGAAACGGTGTAAGTACACTGCCAAGCAGCGTTATCGTTATCGTTACGATAACCGTATATAACTAAACAACTTTTCTTTTTCATGTTTGATAAATATAATATATAGGGCCAGAGCGCCGAGCTCAGTTTTTTTTTTATTTTGACATTAAATTGTAACAAATAATAAAAGCCGATCTGCGATTTTTTTGATTTACAAAATCAATTACATTCGCATTATATTTATATGCCCTTTTAATTATTGTTTTTATATGCATAGAACATGCATTTTCGTATTTTAGTTATTAAGAGCTGGGCCACATATGTCCACAATAGAAAAAAATAATGACAAAAGACGAAAACAAATGACAAAAACCATGTTACAAAAATTGAACTTTTGGGTTTTGTCATTTGTTTTTGCCTTTTATAGTCTGTTGTGGACATATGTGGCAAAGGTTTAACTAACAAAAAATGTAAAAATAAATATTAAAAAAAAAAAAAAATAACGGCACAATCGAAAACTTTATCGCTACAGTCATATATAGTACATATTTTTACCTGTACCAAACTTAAAAATCAGAGAAACTTTTTTTCATCAAATAATATAAAATATTAATCTTTATATTATATGGCCAAAAAGCAGCTGAACGGCCATGCTAGTTAACATGATCTTTTGGTGCGTTATCATCAATCCAAACCATAAAAAAATCATTACATTCGTCTGAGAAAAGTATAGGTCGCAGCTGAATATTCTTTTTGCATTTGGCTTTAATTTTTAGCGTTAACCAAACGTTTGGTGTGATTTTTAATCATGGTATTGAGCAGCGCCACCTGGTGATACACTATTTAAGCGATGACTTTTTCCAAAAAATGAATTTATGTCCTTTCTGAGTATTGACATTTTGTCAGGGGTCCATTATTTAGCTTTTTGTTCTGGACTTTTTTCCTCCTCCTCTGGTTTCTAAGTGTCCCAAACGATTTTAAAACCCAAACTATTCCTTTTATAAAAGGACAAAAGAGGTGCGCCAATTCAATGTTGAAGGGGACCACCTGTCTTTTTCGTATCAAATCAATTTTTTTTTAAATATGTTTTCTGATGCTTTTTATTTCAATTTTAAAAATGAATCATCGCATAAAAAGTGTTACTACTATCCACCAGACGTGACTTTCGGTGCTCAATAGGCATATGATACCGAAAAACGGCCAAACTAATGCCACGATTAAAAAATCGCACCAGACGTTTGGTTAACGCTAAAAATTAAAGCAAAATGCTAAAAAGAAAATTCAGCTGCGACCTATAGTTTTCTCTCGGTTTTCTCAGACGAATGTAATGTTTATTTTACGGTTTGGATAGATGCCAACGCACCATAAGATCCTATTAAATGAAATGCTTAGAAATGCCTATAGATTACGAGTTTGAATCTTGCGGGGTCGGCCAGCAAAAAATTGTCACGTTATTTAATTATAATTTGACTCGAAATAATATTTATATTGAACTCCTGACCGGGTGGATCGGATTCTTAAAAACTGCAGACCCAGGTGTGGCATGATACAATGTGGTCTAATAAGGCTTAAGGCTAAGTTAGTGTCCGCTAGTTAAATACTGATGGCATCCCCAATAAAATCTATCTATCTAATGAACATTACCAAAATATCGTAGAACAAATGTATTATACCATCATTTATAATTATATCATAAACAATATATTTTTTTAGATTTCTTATTTGTGTTTATATAAAATCGGATCACGTGACGATCTAGTGCTCCTTCTTATTTTCATCAAAGTTTCGGTATCAAAGACAAATATAACAACAAAAATACACTAAATAAATAAGTATTACTTCTATTTAAAATTTAACCGAAATTTACCTCACCGTACTTTCATGCTTGCCGAAAATTTCATTACACGCATGAAAATTGCACAAATAGTTTCAGTTGACAAATAACATAATCTATCATAGAGAACCTGACTTTTTCTTTACTTCTTTATATTGTATATTATAGAAATTA
>JANTEX010233813.1:0-13223 GCA_024741295.1 Macrocera vittata | reverse complement strand
TAAAACAAACCAACTCTGCTCTTAAGTATTGATTTTTCGAGTATGAAATATTTGAAGAAAAGTTGCCAAATCATATATCAATGGGACATTTTCATATATTTTGTTGACCTAAAATCATTTTGTAGAAGTTATCAACGAAAAACCATTTTATTTTTTAGTGCAGGCATATCTTTAAAGCGCCGTCGAAGCCTGAAAATCTCAAAATCGAAAAACCAAATAATAAATATAATTTTAAATAAAAAGTCGAGTCGAGCTAGGGGGCGTCATATTTTCATTCTTAAAATTTAGAAAATAAGGGACACCCTAATACGTGTATGTATATATATATATATATAATATGCATATATTATATTATATATACACATATACATATACATATATTATATTATATATACACATATGTATATATAACATACATACATATATAGAATGAATTTTTGATTCCATTGACTCTAAAAGGGATTAAAGGCAAACCATATTCCAAGGTCTTTGGAGACCGATACATACAAGGAATCATTTCGTTTTTTTTTATACTTAAATGTTATGCATTATGGATTTTTTCCAGATACTACTTGACAACGAAAGTGTCATTCCATATTTAAAAGTATATAAAATGAAAATGCTGTCGGTTTTTCGGTTTGGGAATAGAAAAATGTTATTGTGTGGATTATAAAATATGCATGAAGTTTTGTCGCCTGGAAATAGTTTTGTCCCACAAAGATATGTGCTATAAATATTTAGTTTTTTTTTGAACAGATAGTCTGATGTTTTGCTTTAAATTTAGCACTTTTTCTTATACTCTATGGAATTTGCAACAATTATAGAATGTACTTACCATGTCTAGCCTCTTCGCCTTCGGGAGCATGTGATGTAATCGTATTTAGTTCATCTTCCAAATCCACATAGTTTTCAGAAGCATTCCAAGATAGAAAGCCTGAAATGAAATCAAATTTTTGTGATTAATTGTATATTTAATTCTAAATAGGACGACTAATAAAACAAACAGAAAGCGTACTTAAAACCAGAAAAGTTAAATTTGTTCGGTGTAACTTGTTGCCTCTATATACGTTTCTAAGCTATTCTCAAACTGTTTTTAAATTGAAAATTAATTTTTCTACTTTCAGAAGAAATGCTGACCTGACAAAAACATGTAAATACTTACAAAAATACAACACATGTATCACGATAACAACACAAAATGTTTACATTATACAGAAGAAATCTATACAATTCTCTGCCTAATCTGTCTTTTTATTTGAAATGTTAGTTGTAACTTTTTGGCCTAATGGCATATTTGGTGGCTTTTTGTTCGATGTATATAGAATATCCATAATAATGTATTTTGTAAGTAAGCTAAACATTCTATATAGATTTTTTCTGTAATCAGAATTGATTTGAATTTGATTTCACGCAGAAAGTTTAAGCTCAAACCTCTGCAACTAAGCAGGAGCTTCAGAAAAAAAAATATCCGAAGATAATTTATAACTTATTTGTTTCTATACGTATAGTATTATACGTGCACTGATACACGATACACATACTATATAAATGCCAAATCAATAAAGTGAATTTACATATTCCAATAAAATGTGATGGGTACGAAAATATTTTTTATTCAATGTATATATTGTATATATATATATATATACGGTGCTAGAGATATACTATACAAAGAAAAATGTTTCTGAATACATCGTATGCAAATAAAAAGAACATAATATAGTCGTTGAGCTAAGGATTCTTTTTCTGTGTGACGGTACTTGGTTAACATTAATATTGAGTTGAGTGGTATAGTAAATTGTTTTTATGGAAATGATGAAAAGTTTCGTATAAATATTCACATTATACTTTTATATGTGCTATACAAGTACATACAACCTATGCACACAAAGAAACGTTTAGAGATGAGTTGGATCGAGCAAACGTATGTAAGATCAGTTAGAGCCGTCCGCATTAGAAAGAATAACTATATATTAAAATAACTACGTATCGTTTATTAAGTTTAATAGGTTGCTAACTTATGAAGCAAACGAGACTTCTTTATTATAACTTGTTTCAGCAAACGTGTAACACTTCCACAAAAAAACTTTTACATCAAACGTATTTTTTCAGTGTAAAATGTAATTATGCGTGAATATATACATATACTTGTACATGTATTATGAATAATGTATATATACCTTTCTTTACTGCTTCCATACAGAATCCCTTAAACTTCATATATATCATGGTATTCTATTACTGCAACAGTTGTTCTATGCTAGCATAGAAACTTAATTGTAATGGATTCTATTAAGGGATCTAGCCATCGTACACTTGAAAATAGATTCGGTTGTATGTCGATGGCATTTTTTGTTGCAGGTTATGTCCTATCAAACTTGGATGTTATTATGTATTAATTTTAATTTCACTTATATATACTGAGAGTTGTGATTTCAGGGCAGAAGTGTAATCGTAATAATTTGTAATTCTATTTTTTAATGTCCGATAATTTATTTTTTTCGCCATTTTGACTGAGGCTATATGGTAATTTCAATCAAATATCCTTTGATGTATTGTCGGTTATGTACAAATATTCAAGTAAATTTGTATATGTATAAAATACCGTTGTGGCTGATTATCATTCGCGAAGTCGTCCAGAGAGCGCCGCTATATCGATCAATTTCGATTACGAATCGAACAGAAATCAGAGGATGAATTATTACCTAAAATCAACCGAAGAACACACGTCTAAAAATGTTTGCAAATCGATATACCGATGTCGGAATTGAGAATTTGGTACGAAACAAGAACGGGTAGGAACCGAGCTTGGGTCCCCGATTCGCTGAGACGTCCCGTATATGACCAGTTGCATTCAGTTTCTCATTTCTCATCCGGAAATCAGAGCAATGAAAAGTTTTATTACGTCTCTGTACTTTCGGCCAAATATGAATGTGTGCCATGCCAAAAATCGAAGGTTTATCGATATACTAAATTCGAACCTGGCAATAATTTGACGCGCCCGCGGACAGATTTTATTATATACATGTCGATTTTGTTAGGGCTATTACGATATCGTCGGGAAATTTGTATATATTGACCATCGCTCTGCCGAAACTGTGTCTCGAACTTTTGTGTCGCAATACGTTTCTCGTTTTGGCGTTCCGTTAACGACAACGATGGACCAAGGAACCCAGTTTGAACCCAAGCTGTTTACTCCACTAAGTCAACTTCTTGGTAGCGACCGAATAGGGACAAAGTTCTACCATCCCGCATCCAAAGTCCTGGTAGAATGCCTACATCGGCAGTTGGAGGCTTCATTGATGGCAAAATGTAACACCATGCACTGGTGTGAAGAGCTGCCTCTCACATTGTTAGAGATTCGAGTATCCGTCAAGGACGAATTGAAATGCTCACCATCTGAGATGATATATGGCCAATACTTAAAGGTCTCCGGCGAACTTTTCTCCGAATTGTCTACGAACCAACCTAAACAGTCAACATTAATTTATTTTCTATATTATAACTGGAAAGATTAACATATTTCGGGCGACTGCGTCTACCGTGCCTATGACATTTTGAGTGACGACCCGAGTCGTAAAACCATACCATTTAATTTAGTACGAAGGTACATTACGGCTTTAAATTACTTTTTAATAACAAAATGTGCGTACTGCAATGTATGTGTAAATTTAAAGACGATGCTGGTCATTGATTATCTTAAATAAAATCGATACCGGCAATCGTGTTGTTATCCCCAAACGTACAACAATTTCGGTTGTATAGTATTGGAGTCAGGTTAAATAACGGTGAAGTTTTATTGTAGAGCACCAAATTGGAGTCGGAAGTAATAACGGTAGTAAGGTCCACAACCCGAACTCCTCATTACAGTTACAGTGGTGATCCCGACGACGGCGACGGTCGCAAACCGAAAGAACTCCTCGCCAAACCACGTATCTAGAACTTATCGCACAGTTTACGATATTCGCCACGTCACAGGGCGGGCCCAAATCTATTTTTAGTTGGCCAAAATTTCTCCGTTCGTCCTAAGACTTTTTAGGAGGTCACTGATTACGAATCTGAGATCAGATTCTTTTTTATTCGGATCAGATTTTTTTACTCCCCTCACATCCTTGAGGAAGGAAGAGATTATAGTTACGACAAGACTATAGTCTGCCATGAACCGAATTAATAAATAGAATATCCTTATATGCAGCCGAGTTTTAACTATACTCTAGTATTTTCCGAACCACTAAAATCTTCCTGGTAAGGGGGGACTTAATTGCAAGCACGGAATAAAATAAATTTAAATACAACAAAAAGAAATTAAAGTGGAAACAAATAATATCTAGTAAAACAAATAATAATATACTTTGAATAATTCTAAATTATTTTAATGAACATATTCGCTAGATAATTACAATTGTCTGGCTTTCAACCTGGCAACATATCAACACATTGATCAACAATATAATGGTTGTGCAAAAATAAAACACATATTACGCACGTCCTCATCGAACTACTTAATACATTGACGTAGAAATGGCAGCTTTTCGAATACTTTTTTGTACTCGGCAAAAAGTGTATTCTACATTGTTGCTTATACACAGAAATACATTGTTTCACGCCATAAAAATGTAAATTTAGATGTGACACGATCATAAGCTGAAATGTGCATAAATTATTCTAATAATAGTGAGTCTTGTATTGTTGTGAGCAAGAATAGAAAAAAAAATTACAGTATTTCTGTTGAACAGCGAATAAATAATAATTGACATTTTTTGACAAATTATGTAGAAATAAAATAAATGAACGACAAAAGCTATGTAAAAAATATTTTTATATTTTATATGATCTGGAACAGAATAGATAAATGATATTGCCTATAGGCAAGTCGTATATCACATCAATAATGAACACAGTATTTATAGTATCTACTTGCATATGTTACAACATAAGTAGTTTGATATAGTTGAATTTGAAATGATGCTCATTAGGGAAACTTTGCCCTAAAAAATATCAGGCTTCCGATGACAGTCGAACCCACGTCCATTGCGGTTCGACTCGCACAGGAAGCCTAATATTTTTAGGGCAAAGTCTTCCTAATGAGTTTGTGAAACCGTCTAGTAAATACCTTGTTAAAAAGTAAATAGTTTGATTAAACTTCAATCTTAATCATTGACTAATGTCTGTATCTTAAAATTATTTTAACGCATATTAATTTAATATCGATTTAATACCATTCGAACTATGATCTATTTATTTTTTTCAAATACATTATAAAAAAAAATTGTCTTCACACTCACCAACAATTGTTACATACCGATTTCTTCTAATTTTACAGTGATTCTGGATCGGCATCATCCAGTTCTAGCGCTAGTCAAAATTCCGAAGCTTCTAAAGCTTCAAAAAGTTCCCAAAGTAATAAATCGGTAGCCGCCGATCAATCGGCCGAAATAAAAACGGATGTCGTTGTTGAAAATGAAATAACGCCTCCTCCAAACGATGTCGATCAATCGAAAAGTACCAACACAAATACATCGTCTGACGACGATGACGACGATGATGATGATGACGAGGACGACGAAGACGAAGTGTCGGCCGCCGAACGTAATAATGCAAAATCATCTGGAGACGAACGCGAGGAATACAACACATCTACAAAAAGCAGTCCAGATGTTTGTTACCACAAAGAGAATATTTTCCATTTTTGTTCAATTTTTAGTTTCAGTTGTTCATTCCAATTTAGGACGATGAAGATTACACGACAAAACGTAGGCAACAGCCTAGAAAAGCACCGGCTCGAAAAACAGCAGCGCCAGCGAAACGAAAGAAAAAGTATGTTCTAAAATCTTAAATCAAATTAAAGTTCTCTGTCTTGATAATCCAAAATAAAAAAATTGTTTAGTTGGACGTCCGGCACATCCGAATCGAATGAAGAAAGCCACAGTGACAGCGAAGAAGAGGAACGGCCCAAGAAGCCGCCACCAAAACGCAAAAAACCGGTTAAACGAAAAAAGAGAAATTCCAATTATACATCGGAAAGTGACAGTGACGAAGACAAGAAAAGGTAATAAAACATTTTCGGCATACATTTTTTGGGAGATCGATTCCAATATATGCTGTCATGTGTGTGCTTGTTTTGTCATTTCAGATCGGCTACCAGACGTGCTGCAGCCGCTGTCAGCTACAAAGAAGCCAGTGAAGACGATAAAACCGATTCCGAAGATCTGATAGACGTTGACTATGAAGAAACACCAATCATTGCCGAAGAAACGGAAAAATGTGAAACAATCGAGCGTGTGATTGCAAGGCGCATCGGCAAAGTTGGCATCACCGGCAATCAAACTACAGTCTATGCCGTTGAAGAAAATGGTGATCCAAATGAAATGAACAACAGCGAAAATGTGTCGACCGAAGCGGCTGCTGGTGATGACAGCGCACCACCAACAACATCGAACGAAACCGAAGAGCAATTTCTGATCAAGTGGAAAGGTTGGTCGTACATACACAATACATGGGAATCGGAAAACTCATTGAAAGAACAAAAAGCCAAGGGATTGAAAAAACTCGAAAACTACATAAAGAAAGACAACGAAATTGAAATGTGGCGAACCTATGCGGGTCCGGAAGACATTGACTACTATGAATGCCAATTGGAATTGCAACAGGAACTGTTAAAAAGTTACAATTTCGTTGATCGCATTATAGCTCGAATGGAAAAGCCCGAAGACGGTGTTGAATATCTGTGCAAATGGGAATGTTTACCGTATTCGGAATCAACGTGGGAGGATAGCAGTTTGGTGGCCCGAAAATGGAGTGAGAAAATTGCCGAATTTGAGACTAGAGAAAATTCCAAGAAAACACCGAGTCGACACTCAAAGGTGCTGCGATATCGACCGAAATTTCATCATGTCAAAGAACAACCGGACTATATGGGTCTCGATCGTGGTTTAACGTTGCGCGACTATCAAATGGATGGCCTTAATTGGTTGATACTGACGTGGTGCAAAGATAATTCGGTGATTTTGGCCGATGAAATGGGTTTGGGCAAAACGATACAAACCATTTGCTTTCTGTACTATTTGTTTAAAGAACAAAGTTTACACGGTCCGTTTTTGTGCGTTGTCCCATTGAGCACGATGACTGCATGGCAACGTGAATTTGCCATATGGGCACCGGAAATGAATATCGTTACATATTTGGGCGACGTACAATCACGTGAAATGATTCGACAATACGAATGGAGTTTCGAAAGTTCCAAGAGACTGAAATTCAATGCAATCCTAACGACGTACGAAATTTTGCTGAAAGACAAAACATTTTTGGGTGGTCTCAGTTGGGCGGCATTGCTTGTCGACGAAGCACATCGATTGAAAAATGACGATTCACTGCTGTACAAAGCATTGTACGATTTCGATACGAATCATCGTTTGCTGATCACCGGTACACCGTTGCAAAATTCACTGAAAGAGCTTTGGGCTCTGTTGCATTTCATTATGCCGTCCAAATTTGAGACATGGGAAAATTTCGAAAATGATCATGGCAATGCCGAAGAAAAAGGCTACGCAAAGTTGCACAAACAATTGGAACCGTATATATTGCGTCGAGTGAAAAAAGATGTGGAAAAGAGTTTGCCGGCCAAAGTGGAGCAAATTCTGCGCGTCGAAATGACATCGGTCCAAAAGCAATATTACAAATGGATTTTAACGAAAAATTTCAATGCACTGCGTAAAGGTGTAAAGGGTTCGACCAGTACATTTTTGAACATTGTGATTGAGTTGAAAAAATGCTGTAATCATGCGATGCTTATAAAACCGAATGAATATGAGGCGGCCACAAATCAAGACGATGGCATACAAATGTTGCTGAAAGGTTCCGGTAAATTGGTGCTGCTGGACAAGCTGCTGTGTCGTTTACGTGAAACGGGTCATCGTGTGCTGATTTTTTCGCAAATGGTTCGAATGCTGGACATTTTGGCTGAATATTTGCAAAAACGACATTTTCCGTTTCAACGTCTAGACGGCAGTATAAAGGGTGAAATTCGTAAGCAGGCACTGGACCATTTCAATGCTGATGGATCGCAAGATTTCTGCTTTCTATTGTCGACAAGAGCCGGTGGACTGGGCATCAATTTGGCAACGGCCGACACTGTGATAATATTCGATTCTGATTGGAATCCACAAAATGATTTACAAGCGCAGGCAAGAGCGCATAGGATTGGCCAAAAGAATCAGGTGAACATTTATCGGTTGGTGACGGCAAGATCGGTCGAAGAGGAAATTGTCGAACGGGCCAAACAGAAAATGGTTTTGGATCATTTGGTGATACAACGGATGGACACAACGGGTCGAACGGTTTTGGACAAAACGAGTCCAAGCACCACGACACCGTTCAACAAAGATGATTTGTCGGCAATTCTGAAATTTGGTGCCGAAGAACTGTTTAAAGATGAACCGGAAGGTGACGGCGATGATTTGGTGTGTGACATCGACGAAATATTGCGTCGTGCCGAAACACGAGACGATGCACCAGCGATGATTGGCGACGAGCTACTGTCCGCATTTAAGGTGGCCAGTTTTGCGGCATTCGACGAAGACAAACAACCGGAACCGAAAGTGGATGTGGCTCAAGATGCACAGGATGGCGACACAAAAGACTGGGATGACATTATACCGGAAAAACTGCGAAAGGCTGTCGAGGAACAGGAACGAAACAAAGAGATGGAAGATCTGTATTTGCCGCCAAGGCGAAAAACGTTGCAGCAAATCAATCAAAATGATGGCACGGAAAAAGGACGAAAGCGACGCAAACAAACGGACGACGAATCGGACGAAGGTAGTGATGCCAGTGTTGATGGGCTGCCGAAAAAACGTGGCCGCCCTCCAGTTAAGGAGAAAATTCCGAATTTCACCGATGCCGAACTGAGGCGTTTCATTAAAAGTTACAAGAAATTTCCGGTACCAATGAAGCGACTCGAAGCGATTGCATGTGATTCAGAGTTGCAGGAAAAACCGTTAGCCGAACTAAAGAAATTGGCCGAACAATTGCATGAACGTTGCGTACAATTTATGGAAGAGCAGCAAGCAAAAGATTCGCAGCAGCAGCAACAGCAAAATGCCACGCAATCGTCGGAGAATAATTTGGCTGAGGCGAAAAAACGTGGTGCCAGAGCAGGATTCTCGATGAAATTCGGCGGCGTATCGTTTAATGCGAAAACCTTGATCTCTTGCGAAGAGGAATTGGCGCCGCTAGACGAAGTTGTCCCGGTCGATGCCGGTGAACGATCAAAATGGTTACTCGACTTTAAACCTCGACCGGCCAATTTCGATGTTGAATGGAAGGTCGAAGATGATTCGAAACTATTGATTGGCATTTATCAGTATGGTATTGGCTCATGGGAAGCCATTAAAATGGATCCATCGCTGGGCATTGCCGATAAGATGCTGTCGAATGAAAATAAAAAACCACAAGCAAAGCATTTACAATCGCGTGCCGAATATCTGTTGAAAGTGATCAAAAAGAATGTCGAATTGAAGAAAGGCGTTACAAAAGTGAAACGAAAACGAAAGCCAAAAGCAAAGTCTAAGGATATCATTGAAAACGATCCGATTTCAACGGATGACGACACAAAACAGAAGAAGAAAGAAAATACGAAGCCAAACGATAACGATAGCAGTTCCCATGTCAAGCATCCGGATGACAATTCGAATCATGGCGAAGCGGTTGTCAAAGAGACCGTACACAAGAAAGCGAAGCCACACAAAGAACCAAAGAAAAACAAAAAGAAACCGGATGGTCCAATGCATTTTACGGCAAACAATGAACCACGCGCACTGGACGTATTGGGTGATTTGGATCCGACTATATTCAATGAATGCAAAGAGAAAATGAGACCGGTTAAGAAGGCACTGAAGGCACTCGACAATCCCGATCAATCGTTAAGCACACAAGAGCAAGTGAACCACACTCGAGCCTGTCTGGTCAGCATTGGTAATCAAATTGACGTTTGCCTGTCGGCGTACAAAGAACCGGATAAAATTAAAGAGTGGCGAAGCAATTTATGGTATTTTGTATCAAAGTTTACCGAATTCGATGCAAAAAAATTGTTTAAGCTGTACAAGCATGCGGCCGCCAAGAGTACGGATGGCGTGTCGTCAAATTCGCATGCATCGCCGACTAAGAGCAATAGTGGTGCCAGTGCAAATAATAGTGTGACGAAGAGTGCGAAAAAGAAATCGGCGGCAAAGAATGCGTCGATGAATAGCAGTAAAACGGATGCTTCGACACCGGAAAAATCGAAAAAAGAAATTGCTCAAGAGAAACGTGATAGAAAGGAGAAGAAAAAACATCAGAAGGAAAAGGATAAAGTTGGACGAAAGGATCGGACGGCTGCCGGTGGCATCGCGAAAGAGACGGGTTCAGCTACCGCTGCGGATAATGGGAAAGAGGAGACGGTTAAACGTAGTTTGGAGGATGGCGAATGTGAACCGGACGGACGAGGATATAAGCGGCTGCATGGTGATAATAGGTATGTATTTTGGTGTTGGAAGTTTCCACGTCTTTTTTTCTGTTCTTAGTGTGTGAATGGAACTGATTTTACAAATTATTCGCGTCTGTGTCACGGATCAAATGTGTATCCGTATTGTGTATTGCTCTCACGAAAAAAAATTAGATATTCTCAAGAGCATTATCGTTAAGAAATAATAATTTGGTAATTCTTAGAATGCAATTTCACAGATGCTATTGAAATTCCCAAGAGGCTACAATTCGATGAAATTCTTAAGTTTCAATTCAATTTCTTTACATTTCAATGACCTCTCACTTTTACATGTTCAAGATTTCAGTGAATTGATTGTATTTTACTGAAACATTAAAACAACAAAAAAATGTCAGCATCTCAATGAAATTTCAAAAAATCATTATTTCAATGAAATTCTTATCTATTAAATGAAATTCTATTGTTTCATCGAAATTTTCATGATTGTTGTAATGAAACTGAAAAAAGCGGAGATTTCATTGAAACTGTGAAGGTTTTCATAACATTTTCAAGGCTTAACGAATATTGAATAAAGTTCTGCGTATTTTATCGATTGAAATCTCAATGAAATTTGTAAATTTCAATGAAATTCTCAAAAATACAATGAAATTACCAAGTTATTGAAGATTTCAATATAATTCTTTAGGATTTTTTAAAACAATATTGAAATAGTAATTCCATTTTTTCTTATACATTTTTGTAGCGTGTGTGTTGTATTCTTCGTCAATTCTTTGTAATTTTATCTGCGGCACGGTCATGGATTTTCGTGTTCTTTTTTCTTCTCTTTATCAAGTAAACTATATCTTATGATGAGGTGTACTGTATAATATACTGCGGCATATATCTGTATTCTTGAAAGAACCGAGCGAAATTATATATGACGAGAAATGATCAGTGATCGCATTATCTTGTGTATTAAACATATTTAATATATTCGCATCATATAACAATCTGGTATTACAACACATTGGATCGCAGTGTAAGGATGTTTGCAAAAATTGTAACATAATGATTTCAAGCTTGAGGATAGTTTCTTTTTATATACAAAAGAATAGGCGCCGCGTGGATGTATTATAGTTTGCAATATACTTATATGAATAATGAATATAGAAATAAATATCGACGCTGGATCTCGGCGTTGAAAAATAACCATCTATCAATATAGATAAATATAGATGTATGCAAGTAAATAGATCATACTATATTGCCAATATACAATTTATTTTCTTAGATTTAAAAACTAAAAATGTAATTGACACGTTTAAAAATAATACTTTTGTTTAAAGTGAATAAAAAAAAATCAGGAATAGAATGATGATTAAATCACTATTCAACAACGTTTTTGAATATTTGTTGATTTATAACATCTCATCTTAATAACAGAAATATTTCAAATCAAGCCTCGTCCCTCCCCACGCATTGGGATTTTTTTTTAAATGTTACAGTGTAGTATTCTAGTATTTTTTATCTAATCTATATAGTTTTAGTGGTATAAATATTTTTATGTAATAGCCCAAATAATATAATTTTAAGCCGATAAACAATCTCCATAAAATAATATTAGCAAAACGGATGTTTAAGCGTATATATGTATTTATGTACAAGATTTGTTATAAAAGTTATAAATATAACATAGTTGTTAATATAATTAGTTAGACAAAGCAAAACCCAAAATACAAATAGTTAAATAGTTTGTTTCGATTAATGAATTAAATAATTTAAACTCTTTCAAAGTTGACAATAAAATTTATAAATTCTTAAATTATTCAAGGAGGATTTAATTTATAATTATTTAAATTAAGATTAAATAGGAGAAATAAATTAGGGCATATGTCAGGAGTGTCATTTGAATAATATCATAATATATTATCTGATAAATTAAATATAAATAAAAAATATAGAAATATGTCTCACAAAAACATAAAATAATTCAACAATCACTTGAAAATGTGAAATATGTAAATTTTAATGAAAATTTCTAGAAAATCCGAAATAAGTAAGTATAGCAATTTTATTTATTCGGTCAAAATATAATCAGAATTATTTTCAAATATCACAAGTTGACAATGTGATTATTCACTTTGAAGACATAAAATAAAAACTACGAAGTCTTCATACATAATTTTTTTAAAAGTTTATTTAATTTCTTATGCTAATTGTTTTATATTTTGTTTTTTTGCAATAATAGAGCAAGATCTTTATTAATATTAAAAAAATATATAATATTAATATTTTTTTTTGCAAATTCATAGGGCGGAGAAATTTACGAAGTTTTAACCCATTCGAAAATAGTGCCTACGAGTATCTCATTCTGAGCAATATTCGCTTTTTTAAATAAATGATAATTAATTGTTATAAATAATAAAATAATATGTAACTACTATTTAATTTAATTTTATGTTTAATGTTATCCTTTTTTTTTCTTTTTTTATTATTTTTATTTTGTTCAACAAATTGGAAAATAGGGGTAAAAACTGAAATTTAATATATTAAAATAAAATCAAATAATAAATAATGTAAGTAAAGACATTTAAAGAAGTAAATGATGTTTGATTTGATTTAAAATTTTAATGTATTTTTTATATTTTCATATATTCAATTTATTTGATATGATTTAATTTAATTTAATGTTTATTTATTTATTTAATGTTTATCTTTCGAGCTTAAAGCTCATGTAAAGATTTTATAATTTGTTGTGGGGTTT